>VDFB02121036.1:0-14829 GCA_007258455.2 Sequoia sempervirens | reverse complement strand
TGCCCAAGCCTCCACCCACTTTGTTAAGTACTCGGTGGCGACGACTATGTATCTACATTGGTGCAATTGACTAACCTTCAATGGCCCAATGAAGCACAATTCCCATCGTTCGAACAACTCTTGTCGCTGAGATGGAAAGAGTGGCATAAAATCCCTCTTTAGAGGTTTTCCAGCTCTCTAGCATGTGTCGCCTCCCACAACCCATTCTTGGGCATCTGTATGTACGGTCGGCCACCATAGTCCTGCAAACAATATTTTTCATGTTGTAGCATTTGGCCCCATATGTCCTCCTGCCAATCCTTCATGAGCCTCCTTCAATATGCCATGAACTTCTTCCTCCATGACACATCGTTGAAGTACTTGGTCCAATCCCATCTTGTATGGTAGCCCATTAATGAATTGGAAAGTTTTACTTTTGAGCACTAGTTTCCTCTGTTCTAGAGGTGGCATTTCTCTCAGGAATGATGACGTCGACAGGTACTCTCCAATTTTCTCATACCAAGGGGTAGTGCCACTATCTGAAATAGGTGTACATCCTAGAAATCTTTGTTCACTCCCTTGAGTGGATCACCAAACCGGATTCTTGATAGCTGGTCGATGATGACGTGACTCTTCCCTAGTCATACGATTATGGTGAATGTGAACTCCTGTAAAAGTAGAAGCCATCGACTTACTCTCCCCTGGATGATGGGTTTGTTGACCAGGTACATGAGAGCCTGATGGTCCACGTAGAACGCGAAGGGAGTTGCCAATAAATAGTGTTTGAACTTTTGCACCACGTACACCATCCCAAGAGCTTCCCTCTCTGTCATATTGTAATTCTTCTTCGCCTTCGACAACAACCGACTAGCAAAGAACACCGGGTGATCCAACCCTTGTACGCCCACTTGTGCCAGTGTCGCTCTGATTGCATAATTTAAAGCGTCAATGTGCACATGGAATTCTTTGTTCCAATCCAAGTAAGCCAAGATCGACGAACTGATTAGCCATATTTTTAGTTCCTTGAAGGCTTCTTCTTGTGCTTCTATCCATTCGAACGGTTGCCCCTTCTTGGTTAGTATGTCCAATGGATACAAAATTTGAGCAAAGTTCTTAATGAACCTTCTATAATACTCGACATGTCCAAGGAATGATTTTACCCCGGTGATGTTTTGAGGCAGTTCCATCTGTATGATCACTCGGATCTTATCAAGGTCAACCTTCAATCCAGCCTTACAAACTATGTGCCCAAGTAATTTTCCTTGAGGCACCATGAACCGACACTTCTTTGGATTTAGTGCCAATCTTGCTGCTCTACACCGCTCCATGCATTCTTGGAGAGCCTTCAAGTGTGTTTGTTTGTCACTGTAGATTGACCAATCATCCAAGAACGCCTTAAAGTTCCCTACTGACATCTTGTCAAATATGTGTAGGATTATCCTTTCAAAGGTCATCGGAAGCATTGCACAAACCGAATGGCATCCAATTGTACGCATACACTCTGTCTTCAACTACGAACATCATCTTCAATTTGTATTCTTCGGCTATACTTATCTGGTTGTAGCCCAAGATATCATGTCCCCAAAATTGTAACACATTGAAATGCAAATAAATAAATAAATAATAATAACAAATACATATTAGCGATTTAATGCTATTATATTTTAGTGTGAAATATTGAGATACAAATAACTAAATAAAATAAACATCAAAATTGTAAATATAATGGCAATCTAAATATTATTATTATAATGATCATAGATAACATTATAATCATAATACATGTACTATAATAAATAAAGCAATTAATATTATTAATTGTAAATAACATGATAATAAAAATAATAATATTCATAAAAACCAATACTATTATTAGTGACTATGCCTTGGCTAATAAATAAGCAAATCTAACAACAGCGATCCCTAGTAAAGAAGGCATAATAATTAGCAAATAAAGCAAACAGAAATCTCCACACCAACAGCCCCGACTAGTGAAAAGAGTGACTACCGTATGCAAGGATACGTAATTTCTAGAGAGGTGAGACTAATGCCAAAAGGCATGAAGCATGAAGGGCTGTGCCTATAGGCAGATTGGGTCACTTATATAAGGCAGCCAATTTCAAATAAAAGCATGATGGATAGAAGTAAAGGAAACAAAACAAGACAGAAAATAAATAAAATCAAGAATATACAAGCAGATTGTGGGAAAGAGGAGCAGAGTATGATAATCAGCAAAACAATAAACTCAGTCTGAATAATTATCTGAAACCATCGATTGAGGAAAGTGACCATAGGGGACTTAGGAAAGGAGCATAAGGAATCAATCTAGGGACTAGGGAAAGCAAAATAAAGACCCAACCTGTATAGTAAGTTGATGGAATAATTAAAGGATCTAATAAATGGTTGAATAGGATTAAGGATTTCATTCATATCCTATGCTAACAAAATCATACTCTATTTGATATTGCTGATATGATTATTGCCAATCTGAATTTGTTATTGCTGATATGATTATTGTCAGTCTGAAATTGATATTATTGATATGATTATTTAGTTTGAATTTGATTAAATGATTGTGTGTGTATTTACCCCCATGACAGAGGGAGGGAGACTACAAGAGGGAGCAGCAATGGGGCACTCTCCTAGGTACACCACCTCTACAATGGAGGACCAAGTGTCCTATAATGGAGCACCTATGTGTTCTATAATGGAGGACCATGTCTCCTATAATTGAGAACATACGTGTTCTATAATGGAGAACCATGTGTCCTATAATGGAGAACCTACGTGTTCTATAATGGGGGGCCAAGTAGTCCCAAGGAGGCCAAAGGGATTCTGCCTTTTAGTAGAAGGGTACTGCCTTTGGACCTAGGAGAGTTGGGTCACTAGGACACTCCTTTGTAACCTCACCCCCTATCATGGTATAGCAATATGAGGCCAATCATGAGGAAATGTGGAAAGATAGCAAGATGAGGGGATAATGGCAAAATTAGAATCCTCACTAGGTAGGCCACCTCATATGAATAGCATGGGCCACATGAGGCCAAATGGGTACTACCTTTTAGTCCAAAGGGTACTGCTTTTGGGCCTAGAGAGGCTAAGGACAACCCATCAAGCCACTCTCTTCCATGTTCACCCATGGTTGAGCATCCCTAGGATAAGGAAATAACTAGATTAACAAATTTACTATGGATTTACTAATGTTTAATCATGATACTCTACCTGTTAAGTTATTATTGTATTTTTTCTCTAACTTGTTTGAGGGCATTAAATCAAGCCAAGGTACTCTCTAAATCCATTGTTTTCTTGGGAAATTGGTAATTTAAGTTAAAATTAGTATAATCCCTATTAGGGACATTACACGAGAACCCATCCATGAAGGAGTCGATTTCATGGCTTGCAACTTCCACTATTGAGTCGGAGAATGGGATCAAGAAGGGATCCTTTATGGTCACATCATTGAGGCTTCAAAAGTCCACGCATATTCGAATCTATTCAAATTCTTTCTTTAATGAGATCACGATTGGTGACACCCAGTCACTGACTTCGACTTTGAAGATGATCCTGACTTCTAACATCTTTTCAATCTTTTCTTGTACCATCGCCCCATAGTTTTTATTCATTCGATATAGTCTCTTCCGTACCGGCTGTGCTTTAGGTACCAACAAAATTTTGTGCACACACAATTCAAGAGGCCCGCCCTTTAGATTCTTGTATGTCCATGCAAAGGCGTCTTTATATACTGAAAAAAATTTAAATGTCACCACCTTTAACACTGGACTCCAAACCAAGGTCCTAGGTTTCCAATTTCCTTGAGACCACAAACCTTGAGGTCTCAAGTTTCCTATTTCCCTAAGAACTTCAACCTGTAGTCTAGGGGTTCCACATTTCCCCAACCTCAAACCCAACCTCTTTGCTCTCATCCTAAAGTCCCACAATTACTTGGAATCCCAACTTAGTCCTAAAGTTCCTTCCAACCCCAATTCCTCACAAAGGTCCACAGACTTTCAAAAGTCCCAGACACCTCTCCACCCTATCCCTAAATCCTCATTTCCCCTAGACTTCCAAACCTTGACATCCCATGATCCCTCTTTCCTTGGATCCTACGATTCTTAGTTCCCCCAAAACCTTGATTCCCCGACTATTTCCCTTGGTCCCCATTCATCTGGATATCCTCGTCCCTACACATCAACTCTCTTATTCCTCAATGGACTTGCAAACTTACCGTGCACATTGGCACTTATCCCCTAGTTCGCAAAAACCCCAACACTTTGCCATGTTCTAGAATGACCTAAAACCTCAACAAGGTTCAATGCATTCATTTCCACCTACTCCCTTGCCATTCCTAAACTCTTTAACAAGTTTAATGCGCACAACTCCCAATGGATTCCCAATGGACATCACAAGTTTCTCCACGCCATTCCATCATAACTAGGAACACCATTAATGCCCAAAGCTGCTACAAATAGAAAAAAAAATGCTCCCTCACTCCCTTCAGGTATGGATGGACATGTCTAAGATGGATTATGTGTGCCAAGTCAAGGAAAGACGACACATGAGGTATGGGCATTTCTTGAAATGCTTAAGGATTGCGGATCTCTTCCCAAGGTCACAAGAATTTGTTGGGGAGGTATAGAGGGCCTGATTTTTATTGTTCAAAGGGGTTGATGGAAAAAAAGGTTGCAAAAAGAGATCAAAAATATTGCAACAAACCCCTACGGTTTCAACTTCCAGTATAGGGTAGAGATATTCTTGCATCATAACGATCTAGGTTCATCCCCAATTTGTAATGAATCTTTCTAAATCCTAAAGAACAGATTTAATGTGCAGAACTGAGAACATTGTTTGAGTGTCTCCATGTGTATTGTGTGCATTTCTAGATTTATTGTTGATTAGTTGGCCAACTAGAAGAATGTAAAATCCTTGCAAAACTTTTCTAAGGTATTTTTTCAGGATAACAAAGAAATGTATAAATTTATTCAGGGATTACTAAGTTAGATTCTTTCAATTTTCTGAAACTTCATTTATCTTTTCATATGTATGTGTAGAGCTTGGCTTGTGTACATTGTTGGAAAGATATAGTCTTTAGTGATATCTTCCTTAATGCACAACAAAACAATTTCTCATCATTACATCCTTTTGTATGAAAACCATGATTCTGTTGCTGAACTGGATATAGGCGCCCATCTGCCTTTAGCTCTACCTCCCATTCCCCAACACATCCAAAACAAGCAAATCTAAACAACTTCTCAATTTGTGTTGTAGTAAGTTTTATTCACTGCCACGTCTAAATGTGCATAACAACATTAGGGTCTATCAGAAATCACATCATTAGGATATTTGTTTTAGTAAGCTGGAGGGCCTTGTGTGATCAAACCAACATACAAATACAAAGTGATGGCCTAAATAGGGGTAAACTATGTGTCGGTTATGGTTTGTGTCAATGTAAATGCTTGTTTCCTTAGTTATATTCAACACAGCGCCTTACATAAGCCTCCCTTGGTTTCACAGAGCCAAAATTCGAACAGATTTTACCCACCCCAATAAATTGGTCCACTATTGCTCAACCTAATCATCAGTTTGTGATTTTCTTCCTAAGTTTGATGCCCTTGAATCTTGGGAAAAAGTCTAGCTTTAGGGATTTGTGACTTACAACTCTGTGCACCAACAGGTAACTCTCTTCCTTGCTTGTTCCTAAGTCACAAAGATTGTAACTTCTTCTTTGTCTATCTGTACCAAATTCACATTTGGCAGTCAATGCTTTAGGCAGTTCTTATTGTCAAGATCATGCGGTCTGCACCATCAACACATTAAACATGAACTACTAGCTTGATTCACTCATATACAAACTTTTATTTTGTGTAATCCTCCATCTTTGTTTCTTTTGTTCTTTTCCAAATAATCCTACATCAGGTAGATGAGTATGTTCATGTCCTTGTAGTGATCTTTGAGGTATTCTCTATTTTAAACTTGACAGTGGCTGTTTTTGTTATGCCTACACACAATTAATTTAAGTCACTGAACTCAATTCTTGCATCTCTTTCTGCAGTCATTCTTCCAGGTGTTGTTTTTGTCTCTTTCGACTTGATGCACTTCTTGTTTTTGTCTCTCTTCCAGGTGTCGTTTTTGTCTCTTTCTTGCTCCTGCTCTCATACTCTAATAGAATGAATCTTCTAAGAAAAAAATGAGGAAAAAGAAACAGCATTATCTCATTTGATGCACCTATCCGTGATCTCTTGCAGTGTTAGATGTGTATCTTTTACTCGTTTCAAAAAGTCTTTGGCAATATCTGCTATAGATAAAACTTATGTCTCTTCTGAGTTTACTCTTTCCATTAGTTGATTCTTTTATCAAATGGCCCATCAATTTATAATTTTTCCATCACAACAAGACCCTTGATACAGATCCCATATAGGCTCACATGAAACACTATAAGATATTTTCATACGCATGGCAATGTATATTGTCTTCATAGAAAATTGGTTTTCTGTATCAAGGGAGAGAACTTCCAAAATTAAAAATATACATCAAATGTACAGATGAATGATTGTAACTGTGTGTCAATTCAACTTAATGACCTATACATAATTGTCCGTAACTTATCATCATCAATAATTTTATTAATTTAAATATGACTAAGCACATTGCACGTTGTTTATTCATAACTTTTAGTATAACATGCATTCTTATTCATAATTCATATAAGTAAATATATATCGTAAAAATAATAACAAAACTGCCTACATTCTCAACTGGTCGACATTATAGCTCAATAAAACAAAAGGATGTAAAACCATGCTAGAATTATATTAAGCGATACTCAACATCATGTGGAAATGGTCAAACAAAAGAATTAAACTCATTCACAGTTGGCATGAGCACTCATTAATCACAAGATTAATCCTTTCATGGCTTAAAACTATAAACAAGAGAAATTATAATTATTACCTTTGACAAGATACTATTTGGAAAATTTGCTGGTTGAAGAATATCAAGGCTTTCTGTAGATGCCATACCAGATATAACCATACAAGCAAGGCGCTTTATCAGCAATGGGTACTTCAACCCTTTTTTCCTTTAAAAGAGGATACCAAAAGAACAATTTGAAAATTTCTGTGCATCAGTGATCCCACTTATATTGAAGTGGTACATGAAAAGATTCAGACAAAAAGAACATCGAGAGAAAAATAGAAGACATAAGAAACTTAGTTCTAAGATCTCATCTTTGCAGTTAATCTTGAATAGCACGATTACCAAGTTAATAGGCCCGGATTAATATTAGATAAAATAAAGTAGAAACATTAAGAAATGTAGCTGCTTAACTATTCTTCATAGTAGGCATCTGTTACACCTAAATTGGAAGCTGGTTATAATTTTGTTTCACAGTTTTTGTTTGTATGATCAGGCTGACAACTTATAAAAAGCAGCATCTTCAGCAGTCGTAAGCATGCTTAAATTAGCGGCACTCGAGTGCCATCGGTAAACGCTCAGCTATTTCAAATGTTTGCAACACCCTCCTTCAAGCATAAAGAGGAGAAGTCCCTCTCGCTGGGAGCACGCGAGGAAGGGAAATGCAACTAAAGTTCCTATCTTTTATGCTTCAGCTGCAGGACAACAAGGGTGCATTTCAAACACAATGTCAGAGCTAAGCTTTTCCTGGCTCTCGCTGCAGATCTCAACTACAACTAACTAGCTTCTATCTATCCAATACCTTCAAGGTAAACAGAGCATGAGGGTAAAGGAGCGGGAATGGTTTGGTTGCATCACCTGAATTCGCCGTCTCCCGAGAATATGACCGAGGCTCAACTCTCTGCATATGTCGGGATAAGCAGCTGGGTACAAGCAAATCTGCTTCATACGGGTGAACTAGATCCGGTGACCCGCCATGAGGGAGAGGGACTCCCATCCCAGGTGGCTGGGCTAGAAATAGTTCACGAGAAACAACAGATACATGCTCAAGCAATGAAGCTTGCTAAGGAGGAGGGGACTCCTATCCCAAGTATAGCTCTTGGAAGTCAACACATTAAACAACATCAAACAATAACTGTCAATAACAAATATCCAAGGAGGAGGGGCTCATATCCGAGGAGGGAAATGAGACAACAAGTTATTAGACACAAGACGTAGACATAACTCAAATAAGATGATCAAAATGCAAGCGCCTTCTGATATTCTTCTTCAATGCTTCATCAATGAACTACAAAAGTTGGGAAAGAAAAGGCACGAAATCATGCACAATTACAATCGTCCAACGAACTCTCATCCAAGAGTGAACAAATATCTGCTTTCAAAGCTGTTGGCAACAATGGCGCAGCAATTTTGCATAGCAAGTAAAAGTTAAACAAATAATGAGCCTAAGACTCTTATTTATAGAACTCAAAGGAGTGGGCAACCCCAAAATATCCTTGAGTTAACAATGAGTTCTTGCCAATCAATTAGCAAGATTTATTCCTAAAAAGAGGGAACAAGCAGTTAATTGGAAAACTACTTCAGTTAACTGAAAGTCAACAAAGAGTCAACTGGAAACTACTTCAGTTGACTGAAAGTAAACAAAAGGTGAACTTTAATGAAAGTATCCCTCTCAAAATAGACATCCACATTTAGTGGAGATCTAAGATCCACAAATCATGGAAGCCAATTAGACATCCTTAATTAGTGGGATCTGACAATGCATGATTTAAGGAAAGTGGAGTTAAACTTGGAAAGAAGCATCAAGTTAACTCCAACTACAGTTAATAGCATCTCGAGTTGACTTGGAAAGAAGCATCAAGTCAACTCAAGTCTCATGAATGCCACTTGGGTGTATGGCGGCCCTTCTTGGTGCACTTTATAGTTCGCCATTAATCGCCAGCAGTTCCTATCCGTAATGGATTGACTTCACTTAGGAGTTAATGCTCAGAGGGATGATGACGTGCATGTCAGAGCATGACCCTCACCCGCTGTGGTTGATTCAAGTCAATAATTCGAGATGCTGCTGCTCTTCTAATCTCAGTTGATAAAGTCATACCCTTTAGCCTTGTAACCCTCTAGATCGTCATAGGTGCTGTGGATGACATCCCCTCGAATCGGGTTCTCAGACAAATACCAACTTATCGTGATTCTCCTCCTTCACGCTGATATTCCATGCAAGGGAAAGATATTACCAACATTCTTGCTAAGTTGATAATAGTGGCAACCACCCTTCTGTAATCAATCATCTCTACTGAATGAGCGTCGTAGGCTTTCACCTTGTACGCTAATTGTTCCTTCCAAGCAAAAAGATGTTGCTTGTTTTCCTCAGAGTATACTGATTGATATGCTAATTGCAAATCTGCAATTGTGCTTTCGTCTTCAAGCCTCTTTTCTGCAATCTTCTGTTCCGCCTGCTGGATCTCCACACGAAGTTCATGTGCTCTATCCCGTAACTGGTATAGGTTTCCCAGTACGCATCTACCCTTGAGAACAAACTCTTCCACTTGATTTCTCAAGTGTTTGCCGAATGTTAACAATTGCCGATGATTTTGTTCGGCGGGGAGATCTAGTAGTCCTGCTGGTAGGGCTGAGACGTTGGGTGTGCCATGTATCAAGCTGGTTATGTAAGACCTCAGTTTCTGATTTTCAGCCTTTAAGGCTGCCTTTTCTTTTCCATCCTTTGCCATCCTTTCTTGTACACTCACCGAAGCTATTCCGAGAAGGTCTGCCTCCACCTGTCGTGTAGTCTTCCTGAGGTTAAGTTGAGACAAAGTGTAGTCTTCTACTTGAACCTCGTGTATGCTTTTCTCTACTGGTGGAGCGGCAGTCTCTATGATGATCTCGCACTCTGCATTCCTTTCTATGTGAATCCCGAGTTTTAACCTCTCTCACGACGCGGTCTTGTGGGACGGTCGACCTCTGGGTGAAGTCAAGTTCATATCGCAGGGTTTTTCCCTCTTCTTCCTAGGAAGCTTTCCACCAACACAGAAATCTCGCTAATCCTCGCTTAGAGGGACGGAGGTCCTTGAAATGATGTGTGAGACCTGCGGCCGGAGCAATGTCTCTAAGTATAATCCAAGTCGAGCGAGGGGACTTGTGTCCGCCGTGATACCGGTGATATTGGCTGCTCGCTTTCCATAACAGTAATCGCTTCGCCGCTGTTTTCTACCGCTATTGTTTCCGGCCATTGGCTCCTACCTTAATCGGCTCTTCAACAACTATCGCCAGTCGGTTCCTCCGCGGATATCCCCGGCTGAATCGTGGGTAGCAGTCTCTACTCTTTGTTCTCAGCAGCAATACTCCATGGATTATTTCAGACTATGTGTGGCTTTCCACCGGTGTCCTCTCAGGTTCTAGGCTTTGATATCCTCATCCCTCTGGGAGTTCTCGTACCCATTGCTTCTCGCTTAGGTTTCTTCTTGAAGTGAAGGTGGTGTAGACCCAACTGCGTGTATGCTCGTCATGGGAGGGGTATCACCTTCCTTGATTTTGTCAAGCCGAGATAGAGTTGGCTATTTCTAACCACTCTACTCATTCTTTCTTCTATAGACGTGTCTTCTTTGGCATACCAATGCACTCTCAGGAGCAGTTGGGAGTCAACTGAATCTGCGAAGAATGAGGGGAGAGTGACTTCCCCTTCATCATCGAACAGGCCCTCGATGTCTGCTGACATAAAATCAGCAATTTGTGAGAGTCTGAACCTGCTGTAGTTCCTTCTTCACACTTCATACTCGTCTTTGCAATTTACCCAATAATCTTCCATAGAAGACTTATGTGAGGAGTGTTGCTCGAGGTGTGCTGCATAGAGTCCTCTGGGATCATAGGATCTTCTATCAATGAGATACTTGAGGTTAAACCTCGCTGTTTCCTGACTCATCATCTTAGCATCTGCCGCGAATCCACATCTAGATAGTCCCATTTCAACGGGAAAGTTAACAGCTGTCTTCCTCTTCAAGCGCAAGTAGACATGAACCTCACACAACTGTCTCAGGAATTCCATGAAGACTACCCTATTTGAAGGGTATCTTGGTAGCATGGCGGGGTGGCCAATGTAGCCATACACGCGTATGTAGGAGAACGTAGGAAATTGGATGAACCAATCTGCCCAATCCGCCATTGCCTCTCTGGCTGTCTGTGAAATACGCACGTGCATCTCATGGTTAAGCTCACGTACTGTGTGCATAGTGAAGAGATCACTTGTTTTCTTGAAGTGTCTTTCTGCTTGAGTAAACTCAAGACGTGTGAAATGTTCGTGAACCTTCTGCACACCTAAGGTTCCCACATTGTTCAATAACCTGAAATCGCCTTGGAAGGCTATCAAGTATACCAGGTAGGAGCACATGTGGAACCTATGAGCTTCCAGATACCCAGTGATTTGTCGGTGGAGTGTGTCACTGATCAAAGTGGCCCAATCGTAATATTCCCTCCTGCCAATGATTTTAGCGATGACATAGTACATCCATGGCTGGAATTGACGACCATCTTCTTCTCCAGTGATTCTATTGAGTAGAGTGATTAACACTGCGTACTCATCTTTACATTCTCCTCGTCCCAACAACTTAGGCAAGCTTGCCCTTGTCACTTTTAGCCATTTTTCAGCCATAACCTTCTGACATTTGTCCTTGGCTGTCTCAAATGCTTTCTCACATTCCGTCACTGATATGACTTTGCTGTTAGGACATGATGGAATATCAAAACACCTTTCGATATCCTGAGGCTTTAAACTGCAAACAATTCTTCCATCTGCTGCTCTGATTTCTCTGGTGGTAGGGTTGTAATGCTTGATACAAGCAATTACAAGTTCTACGCTTTGTAGTGTGATGGGAATTGATGCGGCTTGCAGCAATCCGGATTCTTCAATATTCTGCAATGTGATTTGATTCATGCCTTCTAGCTGCTCCAAATCGACCACTGGATTTACTTGGTGTAAATTTGTGTCAACTGTTTTCAGGTAATCATGGAGTAAGACCGTCTTGGTCTCGTACTGTACCTGGGAGTACTGCATCCTAAAAAACTTGAAGATTGACTGTAAGCTTGACCTAGTTCAGATGATGATATATGCTAACCAATTTTTTCGAAGGAAAACACAAAATAACCAGCAGTAGATGATATGATTAGCGTTAGCCTCAAATTAAAATCTGAACTTGAATGGAAGATGCTGAAGCTTGAACCGAAGAAACTGAATTGGAATAGAAGAACTACTCAACGTCAAGAATGTGCACTCAAGATCCCACTGAGGGCGAGGTGCTAACATATGACGGAGTCTAGAAATTGAAATTAAGAACTATTAGGCGGATAACCAGCCATGAGAAAACAATTCCACGCTACCACCAAACAGTGGGGGGAAAAGATTACAAATTAAAGCAATTCATCCGCTGCGGCGGGCATCCACAGAACTGTGGGGATTCACCACTTAAGTGGGTACAAGATTTACAAACAATTTAACCACACTGGCGGTAAACCATCCAGGGGACTTTAATGAGATACAATCAAATAGTTGCAGCAATACAAATGGTTAGATTAGTACTACTAATCAGAACCTTACAATTTCAACAAGACTGCAATTAAATGAGTTACAATGATAGAGAAGTGAAATGTAGATATAAGAATGAATTTATAACAGTGTTCTTTGCTTTCCAATGACTGAAATGGAGATTAAACTGGAAACTGATAAATCTGATGCAAATTTCTGAGTTCTGGAAATTTACAACAGCAAACTGGAAAACAGAAAAACATTCATAACTCACTTATTTCTTCTCCGAATGGCGTGAAACGAATTGAAAAAGCACCTTACAAGTCTGGCGCCCAAGATAGAATCCAGAAACAGCAAACAAAGTCTCTACTTTTTTTTGGCACGAATCCCAAGACAGCATTAAATGGTACGGCCCTGGAGGAAAATCGACTTTGCAATATAAAATTGAATACTTCAAAATAAAATCTGATTTTTGGTGGAAGTTGGCGCCTCCAGTCAACAAGTAGATTGCTCAAACACCCAGAACCAAATAAAAATCACTCAGCAAGATACGAACAGAAAACAGCTTCAGCTGTAGCAAAACCAGGAACTTCAAAACTGTAGAATTCACCAAATTTCTCAATCTTTATTGCTCAATCTGCTAGTCTGATGTGAGAAGCAGCAATATTCCAATTAGGTGTTATATTTCAAACACGAAATTGGGAAGGGGCTAGGAGGTAGCATCCTCGAAGCAATAACAAAATGTCCATAGTCATTTTGACAGCATAACAATAAGGTAGTTGATAGATATCCAATGCTGGAGTCATGTCTTCATTTTATAAGAAATGAGAAACTCTTCAACTTCCTCAATTGGCACGCCAAAAGACAACCATTTGAATTCTCCTTATTTTCAAATTTCATAAAATATATTCCTCATAAAGTGGCGTCCACTTTCCTCCAAGCATAAATTCAAAAATATAAAATATTATTATCACCTTATGACAAGGCGTACCCTTCAAGTCCCCTTTTTAAAACAACTTGCAAGTTGTATCCTTAGGCCAAGGGGTCAATTGAAAATTATAACACTTATGCCAATACTTAGTAGATTTCAACAAATTAAGCTTGAGAGGAAGATATTGAAACAACCAATAATATGCTCACTGAAGAGAAGACTGAAGACAACCAACTGCATACTGCCTCAACCATCATTTACTAAAAATAGTAAATAAAATGAAATGCTACAAAAGCCAAGCCCATGAAACCCTAATTTCCACCTCATTCCAGTCCACGGGTTCCGGAATAGACTGAAGAATGCCAATGCTGATCACTGATGAGAAGGGGACATTACAGTCCGCCCTCCTCGAAATTGCGTGTCCCCAAGCAACTGCAAAGATGGATGCAACAAAATCTGTTCACCTTCCCACGTAGCATCTTCAATAGGCAAATTCCTCCATCTCACCAAATATTCTTTGATTGTCCTTCTTCTCAAAGAACGGTCTCTAGTGTCAAGGATCTCTTCTGGAATCAACACTAAATGACCTTCCTCATCCAATGGAGGTAATTCTGATGTAGCCACCACATTGTGTCCAATTGCCTTCTTGAGGCGAGACACATGAAAAACCTTATGTATTTTGCTTTCAGTTGGAAGTTCCAACTCATAAGCAACTTCACCAATCCTTTTGGTGATTTTGAAAGGACCATAAAAGCGTGGCTTCAACTTTTCTGCACCACTCTTCTTGAGAGAAGATTGTCTATATGGCTGAAGCCTCAAATAGACCATGTCCCTAACTTCAAAAGACCTTTCCACACGCTGCTGATCAGCGTATAACTTCTGCTGATTTTGAGCTTGTTGCAGATTTTCCTTAAGAGTCTTCAAGATGTCCTGGCTTTGTTGCAACATATCCAAAGCCTGTGGGGCTCTACTATCACCAAACACTAGATCAACAAAGTTAGTAGCCTCATAACCATAAAGAGCCTTAAAAGGAGACATCTTAATTGACATGTGATAAGAAGAGTTGTAACAATACTCCCCTAAATGAAGCCATTTAATCCAAGCTCGCTGCTGTCCTGAAACATAGTTCCTTAGGTAGCCCTCTAACCACTTGTTAACAATTTCTGATTGCCCATCTGTTTGTGGGTGATAACTTGTGCTTGGAGTAAGCACTGTCCCACTCAATCTGAAGATCTCCTGCCAAAAACACTTAGGAACTTGCTGTCCCTATCACTGACAATTGTTTTAGGCAACCCATGCAAACGGAACACCTCTCTCAAAAACAACTCAGCCACTTGAGCT
The DNA here is from genome assembly GCA_007258455.2 of Sequoia sempervirens. Classification (NCBI taxonomy): domain Eukaryota; kingdom Viridiplantae; phylum Streptophyta; class Pinopsida; order Cupressales; family Cupressaceae; genus Sequoia; species Sequoia sempervirens. The sequence goes on along the minus strand of VDFB02121036.1, from coordinate 154 downwards.
GCTGTAAATGAAGTGGTAACAGCAAAGAAATGAGCAAATTTTGTTAGTCTATCAACCACAACAAATATACAGTCACGTCCTTGCACCTTGGGCAACCCCGTGATAAAATCCATGGCAATACTTTCCCACTTCTGATTTGGAATAGGCAAGGGCT
>VDFB02121034.1:0-21330 GCA_007258455.2 Sequoia sempervirens | reverse complement strand
GGCTTGACAAATGCTGAAGTCCGCCATGGCAAGAGATGAAAAGTCAAGACAAAAGTTGAAGTGGCCTAAACATAGATGAAGTCCGCCATGTATTGGAGAGTGTGAAAATTACAATTTTTTTTTTGCCTAAGTATGGACTTTGAAATTTTGCCTAAGTCCAAGCATTTCGCCATGTCGGATGATTTAAGAAGATGAAATAAATTTTGGCCAAATAAAATTGGACATGGCTAGATAAATCGTGACAAGATGAAATAAATTTTGCCAGAGATTTTTGGACGATTAGACTTACGGCAAAATAATTTTGGACGAAGGAAGGTAATGGCGAAATAATTTTGGACGATGGCCAAATAAAGTTGGACGTGGCAAAATAATTTTGGACAAGAGGCAATTTATGGCCAAGTAAAGTTGGACGTGGCTAGAAAAATGTTGGCCGTGGCCAAAGAAATGTTGGACGAAAAATATTTATGGCCAAATAAAATTGGACATGGCGAGGTAAATTTTGAAAAAAAAGAAAGAAAGAAAATCATGGCCAAACAAAATGGACGGCAAGAAAATCATGGCCGAATGAAATTGGACGGAAAGAAAATTAAAAGCTTGAAAATGAAATTTGTAAAAATCTTTCAAAGCTTATCTTGAAAAGTTATCTAAAATAAATTTGTTTTGTTTTACTGCAGGTGGATGACTACACAGGGCGAGGAAAATGGCAAAGAAAGTGTAAAGTCCGACCGGAAGGGAGACGAAAGAGAACTTGCGAAGTCCACTCTTACACATTGCAAAGACCAACAGGAAGTCCGTCAAGAGTTTGGCATCATGAAGACAACGACAGGCATATCATCAAGTACATCCAACTTCCACAAGCCAAATTCAAAATTGAAGACAAACCTATTGGCGAAGTTTATTTGAGCACAAAAACGGCCAAAATCTTGAAGATATTACAAAGTAGCCAAAATTTGGCTAAGTATGGGAAATTCTCCACTAAGAAAGTTCCAATTTTCCTTCATTGCGGCGAAGGCCCAAGGGAGTTCCTCTCCATATTCAAGGCACGTGAAGGAATTCCAAAGCAATCCGGAAAGAAAGAATTAATAACCTCAAGTCTAAACAGGTGCTCCAAGGCGAGGTGAGAAGAAGAAGCCAAAGCCATCCAAGATCGAAGAACAAAGGATAGAGTCATCGGCAGAGAAAATATTCTAAGGCAAGAATATGGAAAAAGAACAAAGCAACCAAGGAAGACATCCAACACGTTGAGGTGGCGCCTCGTCATCTTCCAGCCAATCAGATCATTCCAAATCAACATGCAACAACTTTCTATTTTATCTGTTTGTTCATATTTGGTAAAAAGGACAAGTGTCCTCGAATGCAATTTTCTCATTGGTCGAAGGGTAGCAAACCCTAATTAGGGTTTTATTTGTAATCTTGGCCATTGATTCCAAATTAATCTTGGCCATTGAATTGTAAATGGGGAGCCTATAAATTGAGCTCAACCCCTCATTTGTAAAGCATGGGAGCATGTTGCGAAACATGTTAAGATAAGTAATTGTTGTAAGATTGCCAAAGTAATAAGTAATGCATGCATTGTTCTGATGGTGATTGCTTCCCTTATTTTGGAGTTGTCATGGTTCTTATCCCTCATCATAGTTTAGATTTATTTTCATGTATGTTAGATGAATGCAAGATTTGATAAGTATTGATTTATGGTGAAACTTTTTGCTCATACTTTCTTTGAACGGATGATTTTCGTTCAATGCGTAAAGTTAGCCTGAGCTTACTTTGTGGATTCTTAACTTCTGTCTGAATAAATATTGTTCGATTGGAAGGTAGTTATTCATGACGTGAAAATCATAAACACAACTCTCCCTTGAAGATTGCACTGGCTTTGCGTAGTTGGCGCGTTCCCTGCGTGGCGAAACAAAGTTTAGTTTTGTTTCACCGAGTCAATACCGTCTCTTAGATTCGTAGGAGTAGATTAATGCTTCTGAACCCTTCTCCTTTTTTAGTTTCTTTGATCCATGACCCAAGCAGTAGAGCTTCATTGTCTAGACCTTCATTGTGACTTGAACAAGCCTAGCGTAAGTCCCTTTGTGTTACCAGCATAATCACATCAAACCACAGAGCTCATCCGCATTCATCTTAAACATTGGAATTACCGTATGATCTTACTCGCAATCTTAGCATACGAGGTAGTTTTTCAAGAGGGGATAGAGCGTCTTTGGACTCTTTATTCTAGAATGTTTGTTGTGTCATAAAACACGCATCAACAGGACATTACAAATTACTCTAGATCTTTGATTCCTAAATAATACATTGAGTTGCTTTGGAGTGTGGGGTTTTTCTTTTGAAAGAGTTTTCCCCACATAAATCACTATGTTAAGGTATATTAACTTTATGTTTATTTCATTGTACTTATATGATTGGTTTACTTTTGCACATTCCTCCTCTCATAGATTAGTGTAGGAAGCATATTATACACTTTTTCTTCCTTTCAAAACCTTTAGCTCCTATCTTGTAATGCCCAAAAGGTGACTATATGCCTTAGTGTAGCTCCATCTAAAATCTTTGTTGGTTAAATAACACAACCAAACATTACCCTAAGATGCAGGGTTGTTGAAGCCTAGGAATTGCATGCCATGTATGACTTCTGCCCACTTTTTTGTTGAATAATTTGCCTCAATTCAAGTGAGGGAGATAATATGTACTTGTAAACTCCAAAGAACCCTGACAATGAGACACTCGTAGATGACAAACTGTAGTGCACATGTCTTGGCAATATGCCAAGAGAGACTCCAAATCTTGAGACAAAATATGAAACTCTTCCCTCATAGTTGACGAATCCGTAGAAATTGTCGCCACACCACCATGCCTAATCTCCTCTTCCTCCACTACCACCTCCATTGACTTATTATCAGGAGCGAGAAACATCATCTCCACCCAACTATGCACCTCCACAAACGAAATTAACTGACCTAGCTTTGCATGAAAGTTGGCTAGAATCGTCCCTCTAAACCAGGGCATCCCAGTATCCCACAAACCTTGTTTATTGTCTATAGTAACACTATTTATTGCAAGTGAATGAAACATAACATAATATACAAGGAAAATCTAGACTAATATCAAAGGTTGCTTATTCATTTAGAGTATTGCTTGTACAAAATGTACTTGGGACCAGCTAGCAAGATTAGAACACCTTGCTTGATTATGAAAATCCTGATAAGTAGGAGGTATTTTCCATAGTGTGTCAAATTATGATATTGCTATCAGGATTCAACTGTGTAGTTTCAAGTCAAACTCATTGACCCATGTTTCATGAGTATTGGTTCACAAGAACCCATCTCTCATGATAATGAATGGTCCACTTAGCACTCATTGCATCTAGGTGATGCTCACATAGGTGAAGCATTGGGCCTTCTCGGGAGGTCACCCATCCCAGTACTACTCCAGCTCAAGTGCGCTCAACCACAGAGTTTTCTCCAAGGTTAAGCTCACTTAGCTTGCAACCCCATTTGCAAAACCTTCAGCAAGTGTTGTGCCTTGTGAACCATTCATTATAGAGCCCCTTTAGCTCATCAATTGATAAGTAGGAGGTATTTTCCATAGCGTGTCAAATTATGATTATTGAAAGCTTTACTTGGCAACCATCGAGTGTTGTAAATAGGATTTTCATATCATAAGAAAGACATTTTACACTAACTACAAACCTTCCTTGCCAGTTATGCTTTTCACTAGATTGAGAAGATTCCTATTAGGGCAGTGAAATATCTTGCAAAGACAATGATTTGAGATGGGGCCACACCTCAGGGGGTTTTGGTGGCATCCTACATTCCTATGCACCATAAAGCCAACACTTAATAGAAAACAAATCCCTAGTCTCCATGTTTCACCAAAAGACCTTAAGCAATGAACAAGAACCTAGACTAGACGAGCCAATGAAGCCCAAATGCCGAACATCTAAAAAGCAGGAAGAAGCCACCCCAAATAAACTCCTCACACATGCGACTACCCATGCCATTCCCAAACATGATGGTGAATCCATCTTGACCCAATCAAAACCAGCTCATATCTTCAATTAACATGACAACTATTAACTGTTCATTAAGTTGACTAAAGGGACAATCATTCAAGGTGGCATGTCCTCTGAAAGGACTTCATTAAGCTGATTCCAATTGTTGAGCTTTTTGCTAATCAGAGAAGAGAAGGGGAGAGCTCAATGGCATGGTTAGCAAGGAAGTCTGTCACCTCTTTTTGCTCTTGGAAACAGTGCATAAAAAGAACTGATTCAAACTTATGACATAACTAGGCAACTTCTTGGAGAAGGATTTGAAGTTTTCAATTTTGAAACCTCCCTTTCAGGAGCCCATTGATAATGATTTGGGAGTTGCCATTGATAACCAAAATTTTTGCACCTTCCAAGTGGGCCAATGATAGGCCTCAATGACAGCCTCTCACTATGCTTCATTATTTGTTCTTTTTCCCAAAAGCAAGGACCCTCCTTTGATCATGTCAGTTTTTGAAGTGGAATAGATCAGTGTTAGCTTGACCTGGGTTAACCCAAGAAGCTGTGTTAAAATTCAATCCACCAGTCTTACAGGGGAGAGGTCCATCTATTCCCTTGATCTTTCTTCTTATTAACAAGTACCCCATTAATGGGGTTCTTTCTTGATTGTTACATCATGACTATTCAGAGATTTGTTGTAGAGTTGAGCTTAAATTCCCATCTTCTTTTGTTTGTATGAAAATTTGTTTTCCTCATTATTGAATTAGGATTTTAATAAGTTTATTTGAGGGGTGTTAGCACCCACTTCTAAACGTAATGAGATTGGAGCTTGTTTGTCAAAACTAGTACTTCAAATAATGACCTGAAAAGTTTTCTTTTGTGAGTTTTTTACTCGTTTCTATCTTTAAATTTGCATTATGTATTTTATAGCAGTCTTTCTTCTTTTTAGTTGACAAGCATCTTAAACTAAACATGTGGCATGGACTAAACATAAAGCAAAACAAATATTATACTGTTATTTTCTGTAATAATAATAATAACCTAAGGAATTATTAGACCTGAGATACACCCTTTGTAATTGTTTCTTGCAGGTACATCAGCATGTCCAGAAGGGAAATTTTACTGCACCAATACTGGGCATACACCTATACAACTGTTCTCTTCTCGTGTTAATGATGGTATCTGTGGTATGGCTCAGCATTATTTGTCCCTGAGAAAATAATTTCTTTTAAAAGAATTAATATCTATTCTATCTATGTGCACAAGAACATTTTCTTCATGAACTCTGTTTGCGAAACTGTTACTTTCTATAAACTATCTGGGTTTATCGGTTAGTTACAATGTTGATTTGTTTTTCTGAAATCATATTATACAAGCATAGAATTTCTAGAAACTGTATAGTAACATACAAAGTACAAAAGTATTGGCCTTCCTGAGACATCCTAAGAAAGAAGACTTAACTTTAGTATTTCAACCATAGCTTTTTTGATAGATTAATTGGGGGTAAAAAGAGGAAAGTGATTACAACCAGGCCTATAAGCCAAGAAAAAGGTAAATGCGCAGACAACAGATTACCGCATAAGACATAGAGGCAAGTCGGCCCTCCTATCTTGCCAACCTATTTTTCTTATGAGATCTCAAAATCATTTGAGAGGAGTCTTGCTTCCTAGAAGTAGAGACCTTCTTCCTAGAGATAGTAGTCCAAACATCCTCGTTTAAAGCAAGCACACCAGCATAATAAATCATTATATCCTTCATAGAAGAACACATGGAAGAACCTAGGACCAAGGGACACGACATGTGCTGAGATTCAAGCCAAGAGGAAATAGAAGCAGCCAAAGAAAGAGGAGGAGACAAAGTAGAAACAGACGAATAAAGATATCAGAAAGAGGGGAGGCAAGTAGCAACCCCACGCTAGGAAAATACACCAAAATTGAAGAAGGCAAACAATTATAAGGAGGATCAACCAATGTAATTGCCTTGAAGGGCAAGCCAAAGAAGCACTAGTGACCAAAACCAGAGGAGCGACATTAGGAGGTTTAACATCCACAATAGGCTGCAAGGAAGGTGCCATGGAGAGCACTTAAGAGCCACTAGAAGAAAATCAAAAATGGTGAGGCATTGCATCCTTCAACCAAGAGGTTAGATTAGGATCCTTACACTTAAATTTAGTGCTATCTTTTGACACATGACCAAGGCTATTTAGTTATTGCATCAAAAAATCATTTGTTTATAATCAACTTCTGTTTCTAGATATGATTTTCCACCTTAAGCCAAATCTTTGTTTGAAGCTCCTTAAAAATATTTGTCTCAACTTGGATATGAGCAAAGGTAGGTGCATCAGTCTTTGAGGAGATAGTAAAAAATTTATTCCCAATAGCCTTCAAACAAGTATCAATCTAGAGCTATAGAGGTAGGTTTGGCAGTTTGACCCAAAGAAGGATCATTTAGAAGGATTCAATGAGAGGGTTGAAGGCAAGATGCCAAGGCTTCAATAACAGAGTAGCCTTCCCCAAAAACTAAACCCCCTTCTTCAAAATAAATGCTTCATCTGGCTTGGATTTACAAATAATAAAAAATCCCTATGCATAGGGGAAAATTTCTACATCTTTTAATAAGAAAGGTTTCCAAGACTTGGAAATCCAATCATGTAGATCTGCCAATCTAGGCCAAAATTGATTAAATTTATAGATCAAGCTTGTCCTTGCATAACAGTCTTCTTCATTTAACACCTCATCACTTAAAATGAGTCGGGAAATCTTTGCAGATGAAATTAGGTTGAAAACCTTGTCCTAAACACTTGCTATGACAAAAACACCAAAGGAATTAGAAGCTACAAAACTCGCCAGAAATTGCCAAAACTTGGCTAGTCGTGGTCCGAGCAGGGGTAAATGAGTCTGGTAGACTCGAGGGCTGAGTACTTACCAAACTTGCTAAGTCTGGTAGACTTGATAGATTCGTTGGATTTGGTTGAGTCCTAACCTCCAAACTTGACCATTTTAGTTAATTTTTAAAAAAAAATTTACAATCTTTCAATGCTTGTTTGGTTTATGACATGCCCATCTAAGATTTACAAAAAATATGAAAATGGTGTGTGCCATGAAGGTCTGTGTGGTTTTGAAGGTCTTCATTTGGGCTTGGTGGTGGGGGCTCCACCCCTGGACCTCGCCCTGTATCGTGACTGTGAGGGGCGTTGCCCCTCGATCCCACTGGGGGCACTACCCCTTGACCTCGGTGGGGGTGCTGCCTTAGACCCCCACGAGGGCATTTCCACTAGACCCTCGTGAGGGGCATTGCCCCTCAACCTTGTTGGGGTGTTTCCTCCAAACCCCCATCAAATTATAAGTGTTCTTTGCAAGTTAGTTGCTATTGAAGGCAGAGAAAAACTATAGTACGACGGAGTGAGAAGCACTCGGGATGGTGTACATGGTGCAGAAGTTCAGACACTTTCTATTAGCGACACCGTTCATGTTCTACGTTGACCACCAGGTCCTCATGTACTTGGTCAACAAACCCATCATCTAGGGGAGAGTAAGCTGATGGATTCTCTTGCTGCAGGAGTTCTTCAAAATAATTGTACGTCTCAGGAAGAGCCATGTAATTGCCGACCAGTTGTCAAGAATCCGATTTGGCGAACGAGTCGAAGGAGTGAATGAAGACTTTCCGAACCCTCACTTGTTCCATATAGCAGCATTTCCCCCATGGTACGAGAAGATTGGAGAGTACCTGTCAACGTCAAGATTCCCAAAAGAAATGCTGCCAGCCGAACGAAGGAAACTCGTATTGAAAAGCAAGACTTTCCAGCTTATCAATGTGCTATATTTAGATTGGATTGTTGAGATTGCCCATGATTTTTGTAGGTGAGACTACTGATTTGGAGAGGAAATGGGCATTAGATGTAACAGAAAATGAGGATGTAGAAGTTGATACATTAATAGTGATGAGCCCAAAAAATGTATTCTATTGTGCACCCTTTTTCATATCTGTGGAGCATGCTTTTGTATCATAAAACCCTCTTGATAAATTCATTTGCAATTTTTATATCTATTAAGTGATTTCTGTTTTATATTATGATTATCGTAGATAAATTGATTGCTTTTAAAGTAGGAAAAGGTAAAATGAACTGATTATTTGAAATTGGTTTTCTCAAGATGTTTTTCACATCTGCTTTTTGTGTGCTTATAAAGGTTTTTGGAGCTGCTGCACAAGACACAAATACTTGGTTTAAGTGATTTATTTTTCTGCGCAAGGCAACATTTGTTGAGCAAGTCAATAACCTTGTTGCATAAGTCAGCACTTTTGTTGCACAAGACAAAATTGCTATATTATTGCTGTGCAAGATAAATCTACCATGCAAGGTGGCTTTTGAGCTGTCCAAAGTCCAAACACAACCATTTTTCTATGCAAGGTAATCATTTTGTCGAGTGATATATCAAGCTGTCTATAACAACAATATTCCAAAATGAGTATGCTTCATAGTAAGATTCCAAGGAAGTTACACTGGTTGTAGAACATCCCAAGTGTTTGTTAGGATGTTTAATTGGTAGTTGCCAAGGACGAGCACCGCTTGAACTAAAGATAAATAAAGGAAAAATCTATTGTAACAGTTGTTATTAGGTTGTTTAAGAGTTTTATGTCTCTTAGTAAAGGTGGCATTACTATTTTAGATGTTATAACTAAATGCCACTTCTAGTATCTATATAAATCCCTAGTCATAGGCAATAGTAACATTATTCTAAAGTTTCAAATTAGTATGTCTACAAGCACTCAGAAAATTCATTCATTCTGAAACACTTAATCAAAGTACCTACTTAAGGAGTGAGTTCATCTCCAACAATGATTATAATTCAGTTGCTCTGCAAACAGTTACTACACAAATGTTGGCTATGCAAAATCCTATTATTATTGAGCAAGAGGATGTTGTGTAGTTCCTGCACAAGCATGTCTCTCGCTTGTTTTCAACATCACTGGCCCATGAAGATCTTCAATAAACTCAAATTGCTCCTATTCTGCACATTCCAAGGCGCTAGTGATCCCTTTTTTGCATTTTTTTATTGGTAAAACTAATTCAAGTATATTAGGTAATTTTCATTTTTCCTCCTAAAATATCATGATGTTTTTCTATAATATTTTAATATAAAACTTTAATCATGTCAAGTTCATCTCATTCTACCAGTAGACCCCACCTTTTTCCTAAATCAACCTCCAAGAAATAAAAAAAAGTAGACTTATGCAATCCAAGGGTGATGTCAAGTTTCAGCTAAGGGGAGATGTTCATAACATTGGTGAAAATCAGAAAAAGCTTTCTGCAGCGTGTATCATCATAAAATGAAGGTGGAAAAGTAAATAATAGGTGGAAAAGTAAATAATAGAGATTTATTTGAAATGATGGTAGACAAACACATAGTTACAAGACTCAGATTTGGCGTAGACTCAGCAAATTGATATTTGACCTGGACTCAGACTCGGTGCTAAGACTCGACAAATTGAAAAAACCATGAAACTTAGAGATTTTTAAGGATTTAAAACCAAAATCATACATCTTTCAATAAATAAACTTTGAAGACATAATAAACTAATCAAATAGAAGCTACTTTGGTAACATACACAAGTATACATTGATCACATAAGTAAAAAAGCATATTTTAACTTAAGGAAATAACATTTTTTAATATATAAATATTGTCAAGTGTTTTAGGTGTACAAAACTTGTGGATTATGATATCCATGGCATCAAAAACAAAAATCACAATATGGATGTAACAACCCTCAAGTTGTATCTCTAGATTTCACTCATTTTTTTAATTCATTTATTAAGTTATTATGTGTTCATTCAACTGTATACTCAGGTATCTTCTATCCATACAAGATAGGCATCCATCCATATAGGATAGGTTTCTAATCAATTCTTGATTATAGTTTATCTAAGATTTTCATTAGTAATTTTTTTAATTCAATTTTTAAGTATTTATTTGTACATTCAGTTGTATACATAGGTATCTTCTGTCCTTTTATGTTAGTCCACCAACTTGCAACTTCCCCCCATATGTAATTAACTGACTCTGTGTAATCCCTTTACTCAAAGTACTTTTCCATTTTTGTCAACCAATTTTCATCTCCCTTACTTAACTGCTTTCCATCAAATTTCGAAGGGTAAATTTTCTCAAGTCCTTTGTTAGTTCCTTAATTGCCAAATCTTGATTGGGTGTAACATTAATTATTAAATACTTTTATAATCACTTAGAATACTAATTGTAATGTTTTATAGTAATAGAATGAAGGGCCCATGACAATGGAGTCATGAACTATGGTAGAAAAGAGTTTGTAATTGTTGTAGTTTGTTTATTATTTCAATTTTAACAATTAATTGTGAAATTGGTTTTATTATCATAATTCTAATTTATTTTTTAAAGTATTATTGATGGATATATCTAATTTAAAGCAATTTCCCTCATTGGTTTATTAGAAAATTAGTGTTTCCTTTGATCTTATCATTGTCTTCCTATCTATCTAAGATCACCATATTATATCAGATCAACATTTCATATAGAAGACTCAATTTGAAGTAAAAATTGTAGTCTTACATATACTTTGAAGACACCCCATCGAAAGAAACATCCTTGGATCCTAAGTTTCCAATTTAGGTTTAGGTTTACGGTTTGGATTTGTGAGAGAGTACTTTTTTCCCCCTAGGTTTGGTACAACTAGGATTGGCTATCGTATATATAAAAAATCATAATTCGCAAATTCGGATTCAGCAAGCCAATTTTTTTTGATTTGGAGAGTACTCAACAAAATCTCAATAGAGCTCAATAGCTTAAAAAGCACTTAAATTTTTGAAAAAAAAAATTGTTACGCAAAATACAGCTACAAAATGTACAAATGAGTTTGGTGGTGGTTTAGGGTTAACACACCTAATAGGGTCAGTGTGTTCCTTGTCATGATATAGGGTGAGGTCAAGGGGCAGAACCTCCACCTCCAAACCCAAATGAAGACCTTCAAAACCACACATACCTTCATGGCCCACACCATTTTCATTATTGTTTTAAAGGAACAACCAATGCTTATAAAGTACAAAAAAAAAAAAGAGTTCTTGGAGTGTTAAATCCATGTTTTTTCTTGTGATTTTGATCTGTTGTTGGCATGTTAGGTCTACTCATTAGACTCACCAAGTTTTTGGCTAGTCTTGGCGAGTACTTGCCAAAAACTCAGTGACTTTCCGAGTTTACAATGTATGCATACATTATTTAAAATATTATACTGTATTAAAAAATATACAAATAAAATATATAATCTATAAATATTTATAATTATAATATATAATGTATAAATTAAAAAAACTAAAATCAAGGTAGCAGCCCTGTGTCAGTTGGGAAAAAAACAAGTATATTATTGGATTTTGCAATAAGAAAAGAAAAGAACCAAGACCAAATGCCATAGTGATAGCCATAACACTACTCAAGACTAGAAGAAAGGTTGAACAATGCTTTTTCTCATCAATCAAGAAAGAAAAAATACAATGCAATAGAATGAATGAGAGAAAAATAGAGCTAGGTGTAATAACCCCGACCCGATGGATCAAGATTATTATCAATTTCTCAAGTTTGTCTATGTTATAGAACTAATGAACCAATACTTACGAACTCAGTGTATTCAACAATCTCCAGATCAAATATCATAATTCCTCCTATCAGCAGTTATTCAAGCATTATACATATATTGACAGCAGCAACACAAATATCAGACCAAGTGATCTTCAGACAGAGAAAGTGATATCTTAATGATTGTCCTTCTTAATTGACGACTCTTTTTACCAAACTAGTGTAACTCTCGGATTCTCAATTCCATTAAGTGCAAAGCATCAGAATTAACAATACCAACACATAACTCCTTCTGTATTATCCCCTTAACAGTATGGGTATTTTGTCATACCGTTCCTTTGTGCCCACTCAGAAGTTTCCCAATTTAACTGAATACATGAACAAGAAACTCCGGATTTCTATACAAATGCAGAACATTGAAGTTGAATATGAATAGATCATTACTATAACCAGCCACTCCAGATTCATTAAATATAATAGTTCATTTACATTCAAAACAGAGGCTTTCCATTATAATCTGTATGTATTTCATATTGGACAAAACAGCTCGGTACAGTCTTTGCAAACATTACAAGATTATACATTCGCCAGGCATATCATAATGCTACATGAGTCGAGCAATGTAATGGAATCAGAAACATACCCGTGAGAACTCCTCGTGGCTGCATTAATAGAAACATCAAAGAATACATAACTCCACCCCAGCAGATTCAATGCTTGGTAATCATACACAATATAAATAAACTTCCTGTAGCGCCAACCCGAACATAGAAACATCAATGCCCGACAACTCTTAGACCGGCGGAGCAGACTCCCGTGATTGCAGACTCCTTGGCAATAGCAATCAACTTCTAAAATATCGGATCATTCTCTTGATGAGGAAGCCCGATAAATGTCAATGCGCCTCCAGGATAGAAGTCACGAACATGATTCCTGTCCTCCTCTGTTTCCCGCAACATTCAACTCATTGCGTACTGCTCAATTGTATATTGACTGGTGATATCTATGATCCCGTGTTGCATAAACAACCCGACAATGAGAATAGCGATATGGTTTCAAAGGAGCAATAGACGCCGACAACAAAGAAGACATCTTCAACATAAATGAGTGTTTTTGCCAACAAGGGATTCACATACGTATATGCCCGACTCCACCAACCACGTCTGGCCCCTTTGTCATGCCTTTGAACCTTGTCTCATCCCGATATCAATGTTGGTGGATAAAGATATGCACAAAATGACTGACTCTGCCTCTTCAACGGAAAACTTATGATCTTCCCGTTACAACTTCAGGGCAACATTATGCAGTTTCGGATGATAGAGGAATGATTTAAGTTGAGCAGGTTCGATGATTCTTCTCATGCTGGCCATTCATCCGCCCAGGATTAGTCGAATAGTCAATGTTAATCAATCCCGATGAAGTATTGTGCATTTCCAGAATCTTCGAGGACAACATTCTCGCACAGAATACAATCAATGATTATTCCTGTGCAATCCTAATGCTCCCGCAATGAAGTCTGAAATGCCCAATATGTAGTTACTATAGTCAAATTCATTTGCCGGAATCACTAATTCAAGTTACAACCTAGCCATTCAGGGGCTACGTCCTTCATGGCCACCAAATTGCCTGAGAGTTTGCATTCTCAGAACAATTACCAAAACCAGAAACCATTCGATAATCAAATCTCCGTGATGCTGAATCCTTCCGCCAATACTCCTTTTAATCTTCGCCCTCAACATTCAGTTGTTGTAACCGAATTATTTAAATATAAATGGCCTTATAAAAGCTTAAATTTCAAAAAGCCATAAATATTAATTAATTAAATAATTAAAATGTCTTTTAAGATAATAAAGACAATTTTAATATTTAATTAATTAGACTAATTCCTCTTTTGGGCGTATAAAATTTAGGGACATCACACTAGGTGAGTGCATTTATAGGAAGTGCAAAGGATGAAGGTGGAATATGAAGAGACATCACTTATTCCACTCACTGTTATTAGCCAAAGTGAGCCTACTTAAGCAAGCTAAACTAGGTGTTAAGAAAATATCTAATAAACTAATGAAATAGAAGAAAAACCTACACCAACAAACCCCCCCTGGCCCCCCACCCCCAAAATACAGTTTAGGTGGATGGAAAAGATAAATCTTGACAATGTGTAGCCTAATGAGGGTACACATGTACAAGTGATTCCTCCCCATAAAGCTCCCCTTGGAAGAGAACCCAAGAGAGAAGGAAAGCCCTCCCCAAGAGAGAGGAGAGAGAGAAGAGTGATGCAAACTCCCCCACTATATAGCACCTTGCATTGGAAGATGCTAAATTAGTAGGCTGCTAGATAAACATAAAAAACCTTTAGATTTAGCGAAATTTGCCAAAGTTACCAAAATTACCATAAAAAACTCCACTAAAATAAGAAGACACCAAATAAGTTGGGAGAGGTGCTAGAATTGGTGAAGTTGCCAAATATATAGGAAAGTTGCCAACTTTGTCAAAAACAAGGAATTTTCCAAAAACAACAACAAAATAGGGGGAGCTTAGTAATTACTAAATATAGTGGATTTGACTAAATTTGAGGGAATATATATATTTTTTTTGGTGAAAAAATCATTCAAAAATGGGTGGTTATATTTCAAGGCCACACATGCCACAAGGGTGGCAGCAAGCCTTAAAGGATGCAACTTAAAAAAGGTTGTAGGCGTTTTACTTTTTTTATGTTTTATTTTTCAATTTTTTTAATTATTAAAGATCTTTCAAAAAGTATCACTTGGGTGCATGGCCCAGGCAAGGAATAAAAACTTGCCTTAATTGTCAATAGCTCTAATTTCAGCAAACAGAGTAGCAATCTTAGGTTCTTTAGGCCTTTTAAATACAATGGCAGCCTCAAAAATTTTCCCATATGCCCAAAACATGAGTTCATAGAGTGCAAAATTGAACCAAATGTAAACAAGAGAAAATATCCAAAGTCCCTTGGAAAGAAGTGTTGAAATATGGTTAATAGTCAAACTTAAGGTTTTCTATGTTACCAAGTCCAATTGTGTTGTCACATTTAGGCCATGATGCCCTTGAAATTTGTATCACTTGCAAAACTCAATAAGATGACAACATGCAAAACCCCAGATGAAGATTAGAACTCCAAATTGGGTGAAATGAAAGACTATCTCAAGCATTTCAAACACAATGATGAAGTCTACGTTGCTGCACTAATCATCAAAAATTATTTCACACCTAGAACCCAAAAAACTAAGATCTCTCATAAGCTTGTTTCTTCTATCAAATTGTTTTGATTCTCCATATCGTCCATAGATACAAGAGAAGAGCATATTAATGATTTGAGAAAAAATGCGTGGACACTGATTTTGCCTTGAATCTCTCAAAAAATAGGAAAGATGAACTGGACTATGACATTGTGGATTTAGTACCATGTTGAATTTTGCAATAAGCAAAGAAAACAACCAAGCCATAGTGATAGCCACAACACTACTCAAAACCAAAAGAAAGGCTGAACAATGCTATTTCCCATTAATCAAGAAAGCAAAAAAGCAATGGAATAGAACGAATGAGAATAAACAAAGCTAGGTGAGTGCATTTATAGGAAATGCAAAGGAGGAAGGTGAAATATGAAAAGGCACCGCTCACTCCATGCACCATTATTAGCCAAAATGATCCTACATAAGCAAACTAAACTAGGTGTAGGAAAAATTTCTAATAAACTAATGAAAAGGAATAAAAACCTGTACCAACATATATTACAACACACTATTCTCTGCTCTGATTTGCTTGCATGCCCCTTCTACTTTTCTCAAATTTCTTGATTTGCCTCTAGATGTTTTCTATCCCCACAATCCTTGTTCCCTAAGGAGATTCAAACCCTCATTGTCGAGGCTGATACTAAACATGCCATGCTTCTGCAATTATTTGACTGAGGGTGTAACTTATCACAGGTCTATGAAAAGCCCGAATGGATGTTGGGTGAACCCAACACTATCCCGTCTCCTTATGTAAACCCAACCAATATGCCACATGAAACTGCTGAACCCAATAACATATCCTAGATTAAAAGATAGAGTGTGCTTAACAAATAAGGGCTTCATTGGATACACATCATATGCTTGAGGCCAAGGTTGAGGATGATACTGTTTTGGTGCAGGGGCACCATGTTGGTTCAATTTTGCAAGTTTGGTCAAGTAAGGTCTTAAGTTGGTTTTTACGAGTTTGAGTCTTTTAATCATTAAATAAGGTCATAATAGACCATGTGTGATGTAATAGGAGTCACTTAAGTTTTCTGGGGTCAGTTGGAGTTCATATTGTCATATTTTGCAATATTGTCAAAATTGTCATATGTAATGTTGCAAAAAGAAGCTTTAGTTGTAAAAGAAATTTGTAGATTATGAATATGGATTTGCAGATTTTATTTATATTGATATATCATATATTATGTGTATTGAACTTTCTCTTTGATCTATAAATAAAGCCAAACTACTAATGAGTTCTTTAAATGTAGTTTTATGCATGTTTTTAAAGAGTATTTTATACAAATTTGTGCTTTTAATGTTTGGAAAATTTGTTGAGTTTTTGCCAAGTCATTAGTCTTAGTAAAATTCTAGGGCTGTTGAGTTTTTGAACTATTGGAGACATTATTGTAGGAGTTTATGGTGAACTCCTCAAACACCCCAAAATCACTTGCAAGACAAAATAAAAGATTCCAGCCCAAAATCAATGAAAACCAGGGGTTATTTTTTTGCCCCTAAGCGCTTAATTTTTGCGCCTATTTAGCCTGCACTCCCTAATAGGGCAGTTTTTTTCAACGGAGCATAACTTTTCGCCACAATATTAGATTTTGGAAAACGAGATATCGCTGGAAAGCTGGTTACATGTACTTCACAGCCGTGTAGAGTATTTTGCCAGATTTTGCTGTGGGTACGAATTATGACCAACTGAAGTTAGTGCTTCCTTTTGGACTCCCGAGCTCATATCTTTTCACAATTTTGTCGGATTTTGGAGATTCTAGTGGCATTGTAAAGGTGATTCAGAGTTCTATCATCTTGTCCATGTAATTTTCTCAAATTCAGCCCTAAGTACATTATATTGAGTTTTTGCAATTTGAGGCATTTACTTGATAACTTGGACATATTGCAATTTGGAGAAAGTTTATTTGCATTGGAAGGCTTCATTGTAATGAATGATCCCAATTTCTTTTTTTGACTTTCTAACTACTGTTTGAAGGTTTTCTGAGTTGGTTTTGTTTGTAGTTTCATGAGTCATTCATCATTATTGTTAGTATTGTAGCGGCGGGAGATATTTTATCCTAATTATATCTTGCTCAAGGCAGGTCGACATTCATCTTTTATAAATAAAATATATTTGTTCTAGGTCAGCCCTAGAGAGAAGGCCGCCTAGTTTGGTATTTATAGAGGATGGAGTCCTCTCATTTTTATCAACAATCAATTCACTCTCCAATTCGCATCTTCAGCAGTAGCAGCAGTTCGCCTCATAGCAGTAGACTCGATTCTAAGAAGAAGTGTCATCTTTTGTATTTCGCTTCAAGGAGAAGTGTCTCCATTCATTGTATTAGACTCGGCCTTGTGTAGGGTCTGATTTGTATGCAGTTTCTGCACGTATTCTTCTAATATATAAGAGATCATTTTGCTGGGTTTTTCTCCCTCGAGTAGGAGGGTTTTCCCAGGGTAAAACATTGTGTTCATTGTTCTCTAAGTTGTGTTTTCTGCTTGTTTACATTTCTGATCTAAAAACTAACAATTATGACATGCCAATCGATAGATAACAGATATGCAAAGAATAACGTAATAAACTTGCTTGCAAAGGATAAATATCAGACTTAAATTGCTTAGATTTAATGACGGAAAATTACAGCCCTTTCTTGTTCAAGTTCAAACATAGAGTTAACATTATCAGACTTAGAAAAGAAGTTATAACAACAATCTAAACTCTCCAACTTGACACTTGCAGCTCCAAGGAATAAACTTCAAACCCCCAAGTCAACAATGCCCAGAAAACACACCTCCAACAGCTCTCAATAAGTCTGAATCACACCTCAGAATGACCGACTAGAATCAGAAGTATCACCCAGAATGGACGCTTGTTGCTAAAGGGCGATTTTGTCCTAGTAAATCAATGCTTGGGCAGAAAAATAAGTGTCTTATATGCCTTGAATCTCCTTGGAGAGGAGAACACTCAGATTCAATACCCAAAATAATTGCTCAAGCCATTGGAGAAATATAAGCCAATAACCAGTATCAGACCTAGACGCCAAAGTGCCCAGAAAGTGTTGAACCCACACCAAAAAACTCACTAAAACGATGCCAAAATGTAGAGTGCAAACTCAATCCAAAACCCAATTGGAAACACCTCAAAAATACTCAAATATCCTCATTCTGATTGATTGAAAACTGCAACTTGAAGCTCAGAATGTGATCCCTGGGTGGAACCACACTTTCACTAGTTAGGGCAGGTCTTGCACTACCAAAACTAGTCCAAGATGTCAAGGGTTTTCGTCCCCAACACTCATGTTCAAACCTTTTGGAGTTAATCCAACAACATCTCTTTATGCAACCAAAATCAATATAACCAAATGAAGCCTCTAAATGAGCTTATAAAGCCTCAATAAGAAATTAGGGTGAAAATTAGGTTTGAATTAAACTCCCTCCAAAATACTACGCCCCTTTTGCTAAGACTTTATTTAAAATTTAATTTTAAAACTTCATTTTACTCCTCCTAGGCGTCCTGCTCATAAGGAAACTATTTGTATTTTTGTGGCCTTCTAAAACGACTTAAAGTTATCACTTAGGCACCAAGGTGCTTTTTAATGTCCCCTCCGACCCTCAACTTTAAATTATAAAGTAAATTTATTTTAATTCATTTTCAATAGAGGAAAGCCAATATTTAAATCAATGTTGGAAAACACGGACTCGACGCGTATTTGGTAGCCCAAAATAGGACTTGGACTCGGACTCGGTAAAAAACTCAGCTAGGACTCGACAAAGAAGAAAACTGTAGTTTTATAAAAAAATAAAATAAATTAATGTAGTTAGAGAACATAAGAGCCTAATTTGATTATCAATTTCTCATAATTCAAATATTACACATGTTATATGATCTTTCAACACTCAATGTTTGAAATTTCATCATTCATACTCGTAGTTTCAAATTTTCAAATGAAAAAAGCAAACAAAAAACAAGTTTTAAACATTGATACTCATTATTTCCAGGCGATGCCAAGAGTCCTAAGTTGGGACTCTCGGGAGTCTGACTCTAGGACTTGCGCAAGTCACTCTCCAGGACTCGAGAGTCCTAACCTAGACTCTCCAGGACTCGGCGCGAGAGTCCTTGGCGAGTCGACTCGGCGAGCCCTAGGACTCGGGAGTCCCAAGAGTCTTTTCCAAGACTCAGAGAGTCCTCAAACTATGATTTAGATACTCCAACCTTAGCAACCAAAAGCCTCAATTAAAATAATGCTGTTGAGAGAGCCTAACTTGGTCTAGCTTCTAAAAATAGAGTTACTATTTTTAGTAAGTACTAAAAACAGTAAATACACCAAAGACTCAAGTTGGAAAGAAAACTGATATGCCAATGGGCTTACTGTAAACAGTAAGCACTGGATTGGTCCCCTACTAAAAATAGAAAGCCATGCTTGAAACACCAAAAAACCCCACATAAAGGATTGGCACAAGGCATTAGAACTCATTGGACAACTTCCACACATTGCCCAAACGGGAAACCCTGCACTGCTTTGCCTGTCGAACTAGTTACTAAAAATAACACTTACTAAAAATAGTGTGTTAGAACTAGACTAAGCCAAAAGAGGACATCGAAAATGGGGACATTACATTCATTTTTAGTTGTGCATCATATTTGGGAGTTTCTAATTGATATTGAAGGTCAATGTCTTTGTAATATTGGAGATCAATCATAGTTTGTTATGAGGTTTTTATTTCATCCTTCATTGATTATATTGGGAAGGGGAAACTATAAACAATGGAGGGATTGCATCATAGACCATCTCCAATCACTTCAGTTATTGCCACATTTGTATGGTTTTGTTCCCCCTCTAGATAAAGATATCCAAAATTTTTCTTGGAGTTGCAGAAGGTATGATGTCTTAGAGGTTATTGCAATGCATGTCAATGATCATGTTTTGAAAGGAATTGATCATTGTGATTGCCCCATATTCTTTGGAGTAAGATTTGGGAGCTATATGGAGATCTTGATACTCCACCATTCCCTGATGATCGTGATTTAGAATGTCATGTGCCTCTTCATTCTTTAGATAGGATACCCTATGATGATATCGCTATGTAGGAGCTTTTAGAATGCTTTTAATCTTCATATGAGGATGTCAAGGGTTCTTTAGATGCTTCTTCCCATCAGAGACAATTGATGTACCTTCACCTTCAGTGATTCATTGTGCAGTGTCATTGATTGAGGCTTCCATCATTTCTATTCAATAGGACCATTCATCTTATGTTGGTGATTCATTGAGAAATTTCAGTGATTCATTACAACAAGTATCTTATTGTCTTCTTGGGATTCTTATTTGACAAACATTGCATCCTTGTTTGTAGAGTCACACATTTCAAATATGGACACATTTGAGGGGTTAAGGACACATTTGAGGGTTTATCTCTCCTATTTGATGACAACTGTCAGAACCCTGGTGGTTCTCTGATTCAAACTCTGATTGTTTTTGTATTGTTTTTGCAAATTTTCGATTTTTTGTGTTTTTGAGGTTTTTCACAGGCAAAATGAAGATTGCGATTTCTCTAGGAATTGATAAAAAATTCATAAAAAATTCATACAAGCTTGGAATGCATAGAAATTGTTCAGAATAGATAAGTGTTCTTTTATTTCAACTTTTCCAGAACATACAATATAGAAATCTGAACATGCAATGAGAGATACAATGAAATTATTGAAAGGAACCTGAATGGCAGCTGCAACAATAAATGTGATGATACGGCCAACAAATGAAGAACCTCTGGCTCGAAAATCTATGCACAACCTCAGTAGATCATGGCGCCCAGTGTCCAAACACCAGAAGCTGAGAAATAGAGGCGTCCTCTGAAGCTGAGAAGGTACGGCCAAAGTAAGTACAGAAAGTACGGCTGACAGCAATTAATGAGAAAGTACGGCCTCCAATAAATGATGTCTGATCTCTGAATAAAGCCTTCTAATGAAATCGCCTTATTAATCTGATGATTTCCTCTGTAAATCTCTGCTAAAATGAATGGATAAGCTCAGTCTGTGACTTCTGGATGAAATCACCAAGTGCAAGCTTCAGCTGGTATTTCACAGCCTCAGTCTGCCTGATCTCTGAAGAGTTTTCGTTCTCCAGAAACGATGGTCTGCCAGAAACCCTAGGGTTTGCAAACTCCAAAGCTCAGATGCAAGAAGACAAAATTGAATAATAAACATGATAGTTCGATTTTGCCTGTGAAAGGTATATATTGCCTTGAAGGAAATTCGACCCAATCTCCATTTTAATAAATCATTTAAATTAATGATTTAATTTGCACTTTTGACTTAGGAAAAATAATTAATGATTGGCGTCCCCTTTTTAATGAATATAAATACTCATTAAGTCACCTTTTAATAATATATTATAAAGTATAATTAAATACTTTATAATTAAGCCAAATAATTAAATATTTAAATATTTCAATAAAGTGACTTTATTATAAAGTCAAATTATTAAATATTTAATAACTCATTAATTGCTCCTTATTT
>VDFB02121032.1:0-57453 GCA_007258455.2 Sequoia sempervirens | reverse complement strand
GTCAACTCCACAACTAGGAGGACACCATTTAGGGAAAATAGGGGAAAGTGGAGCGATGACAGTTACGCATGCATGGAATCTGTTAGCTCTCAAAAATGCAAGCAAAATGCCTCAAGAGGCTGCCAATCTCTTGATACGATTCAGGGTAACAAACAAGGTTGGAAGAATTCAACCTTCTACTCTTTAGGTGCTACAAAGCTTGGGCGGGTGTACCTTTCTAAATAGTGCAGGCTTAACTTGTGATTATCTTTCTGAAATGCTTTGTCCACAATGGCAGATAACAATGAACAAATGAAACCAAACTTGATAGCTATCTTCTAAGCTAAATTAAAGAATGCTTAATTAACTGATAAAAAGAGATTGAATGAATTCAAATAATGAAATTGCAGAGACCAGTGCCTTATTGGGTATATGGAGTCAAATGAGATCAAGATGAGCAACACTTCTCTAAGAAGATTCAAATTATCTGGCATATATTATGTTTACAACTTGTATAAACATGCAAGAATGTGACTACTAAGCTCTAATCGAATAATCCAATTGAATCTCTCTGATTACTGTGATTAACTAAAAGGATTTAGTCTTTACTTGAAAGAACCAATCAATCGATCACACAAGTGCAGCAAATGTGCACTGATAAACTGAATACAAACTTGTCATATCAATTTAAACAATTAGAAAGAATCCATCTTGGAGACAACTTAGCAATTCTTTTATTAAATTCAATAGATAACTGATGTCAGACATGCGCAACAACATCAATTGACACTCATAAATACCTCCATGTTAGAACATGCACCATAGCCTCTGATTTGATAAATTTACTGTTTTGTATCCATACAATTTTCCTACTGTATCGAATAACTCATAACTGGTCCCTATTACAATTGCAAAAATGCCTATTTATACACAAGCATTTGAAAATAAAACATATTTGAAAAAACATGTCGGCCATCCATAAAAATTGGGCTCCAAATCAAGTCAGCTAGCAACGGTTATATGAATTCACATGTCGGCCACAAGAATTGTATTTCTATTATTCACCAGTGGGATAGTCGGCGAGATAATGCAGTAGCTATGTCGAAGGAAATTCACTCGTTAATTGCTCCACCCTTGTATTTTGCTTTCGTTGTGACTTATCCGAGTCGGGGAGATGTCATACAGACCTCAATTATGTTGCGCCGAAAGAAACCTTTCCTTATGTGCTTTCTCGTCGCTGAGACACACAGATATCTCCTACCGATGAACTCCTTTGGCCTCATTCATATTAACTGTAGCTCATCCGGGTCGTGGTGACATCCTGTAGATTCGTTTATGTTTTCCCAAGAGCACCTTTACCTTTCCCGTGTCGCTATGACTTAAAGTTCCTCTCGCCGACGAGCCCGTCATGTATCTCGCTGTAGCTTCCATCGATCGGAGAGACCTCTTGTAGACTATCCAATGCTTCACCAAAGGCCTTCAACTATCCCCGCATTGCCAAGACAAGGCAACACCTATGACGACAAGGATCTACATATTTTCCATTGGTGAGACCAGAGGTCACTCGCCAAGACCTCGTGCCGAAAACCCTTAGCTTGGCCGAAACACCTCCATATGCGCCAGTCGGTATAACATGCTAAGCTCGCCAAGACATGATACTAATAACCCATATCTATGTCGAAAAGAAACCCACATGTGAAGTCGGCGAGACATATTGTATTTGCTAAGAGCCTCCACCGAAGACAAAACCTACACCGATATGCAATATCCATCCACCACCGTTCGACAAGACAGGAAAACTTCGCTGAGACATAATGCCGAAACTTCCAAGCTTACATCGTCGGGCCACCATGTGCATAGTCGGGGAGACATGTTGAAATCGGTGAGACCCTATCCCGATAGCCATAACATACACTGATAGACGTCCCCGTTGTCACCAACACAAGATGAACATTGTACCGATAACCAACCATGAACAAAGCAGTCACTGTGACAACATAAAGGTCCTGCCGAATGCCACCTGCAAACAAACTTCAATCAATGTGACATTAAATGAGTCTTGCCGATAGGCAAGATAGACTTATGCAAGCAGAAAATGCATAATTGATCAGGGGGACAGGAAAGAACCTATGCCGATATGGACCAAAATGTAAAATATGCATAGCTCGATGAACTCAGAGGGGCAATAGGGAAAAATATAGATGAAATATGCATACAGTAGGATCAAAATAGTACACTTATGAGTGAAATCATATGTAAAAATACCAGATTTTTACAATTCCAATAGTGGCTTCGTTTGGGGATGTATGATAGTAAGATGATTGCAAGGATCTAGAATCATGGGTGAGCAGACCAGACACAAAATGATGAACCAGTGAGCAACAACAGAATAAATGGTAATGGAAATGAATGCAAAGTGGAAGTGAATGAAAAGTGAATGCAAGATGGAGGTGAATGGAAAATGACAGAATCCTAGACTACCGTGCATGGAAAATAATTTAAAAAAAAAAAAAGATACACAAGAGTTGTCCATGCACTGGAAACCCTTAATCCTCTGTGTTGCTCAAGAGAATAAAAGCTTCAAGAATTGCCCATGAATAGAAAATTCTTGATCTTCACTAGCCATGTTCTGAAGATAGTATGAATCTTCAACCTTCTTGCCAACAACAACAAAAGGTCCCAGCCAAAGGGCTTCAAATTTAGCATGCTTGCCTTTCTCCTGACACCTTGCATTCCACATCAACACCAAATCATTTTCTTCAAATTTTCTATTCTTTGCCTTCTTGTCAAATAAATATTTCATCTATGCCTGTAGCTTCACATTTTGACTTTGGGCCTCTCTCCTTAATTCATCCAGTTCAACAAGTTGCTCCATTCTATCTTCCATGGGCTCAGGAACTTCCACATCTTCCAGTAAGACAAACTTGTAGACTGGCAAAAAATTCTGCAGAGGCATTCTGGCTTGTGCTCCATACACTAATTCAAATGGAGACTTTCCAATTTCCTTTTTCACAGTGACCCTATCATCCCATACAACCAGTTTTAGCTTTGAATCCCAAGCCTTCTTATTTTGTCCCAACATCCTCTTTATAATCTTCAAAAGACTCTTATTGCTAGACTTTTCCTGACCATTGGCTTGCGGATGATAAGGAGTTGCATAAGAAATAGTAATGCCATACCTATCACAAAAGCTTTTGAATTCATCTGACCTGAAGCACATCCCATTATCTGTGATTATCCTCAATGGTGTACCGAATCTGGTGATTATATTATTCATCGAGAAATTTGTTACAACTTTACTCATAGCCTGCTTGGTTGGGATTGCCTCCACCCACTTTGTAAAATAATCAGTGGCAACTAATATCCATTTATGTCCTCCACTTGACTTCTCTTGTATCTCTCCAATGAAATCAGTTCCCCATTGATGAAAAGGGGCATCAGCCTGCGAAGGTCGAAGTGGAAAAGCACCCTAATATTTCAATCTTCTAGAAATTTTTTGACAAGCTTCACATTTTCCCTCATGTGTAAAGGAGTCATTAAAAACCTTTGGCAAAAAATACCCTGCCTTGAGAATATTATGTGTAGTTGTCTTTGCTGAATAATGACCTCCACAAACTCCTTCATGCATTTCCTTCAAAACATGTTTGGCCTATGATTCATCCAAACATAACAACAATATGCCATCCCTATTTTTCCAAAACAGATCGCCATCCATAAAAACATAATTGGTTTCCTACAACTTCAAAGTTCTCCTCTGGCTATCACTCAATCCATTTGGACACTTCATATATTTAAGATAATTCATCACATCAGTATACCAAGGAGTGTGTTGAATGCTTGCAATTGCAGTCCCTTCCCCAACATTGCAGATCTGAGTTACATCAATATTAGTTTTTGTCATTAGCCTAGCCAAGCCTTGGCCTCTTACCAGCTTAGTAATCTATATTTCCATGTCAAATTCTTGAATCTTGTTGATCCATCTGCATCTTTTCCCTGTAACTTTAGATTGTGTTAAAATGTCTTTGACAGCAGCATGAGGGACATAAGCAATCACCTTCTCTCCAACAATATATGGTCTGAATGCTTTTGTGGCCTTTACCAATGCAAAATCCTATTTTTCCATTATCTCATACTTCAATTTAGACCCCTGTAATGATTTACTAAAGAAAGACACATGTTGCTCATAACCACCTTCGTTTTTCTGTAGCATAGCAGCAACAAAAGTGTGCATTGAGGCAAATGAAAAAATTTGAAAAGGCTTTGTAAAATTTGGAGACTTTAGAATGGGAGTCTCTTTGATAGCCCTTTTGATAGACATAAAGGCATCCAAAGCATTAGCAGTCCAATCCATTTTTTTTCCTTTCTTTAACATTTTCGATATGGGCTTAATGATCTCAACAAAATTAGAAACGAATCTTCTAACAAAATTAATTTTTCCAAAGAAAGATTGTATTGCTTTGACAGTTTTGGGAATAAGAATCTTATCAATAGCTTCCACCCTCTCAGGATCTATTCTAATTCCCTCTTTTGAAACATATGCCCCAAGAGCTTACCCTCTATGACTACAAAATGACATTTCTTTGGATTTAAACTAATACCATATTCAAGAGCTTTAATAAATACCTTTTCCAGATGTTGCACATGATCTTCAGCCTTCTTCGAATAAGCAGTCAAGTCATCTTGATACACCACCATGATAATATTAATCAAATCAGCAAATGCTACGTCCATGGCTCTTTGGAAAGTCGCTCCAGCATTAGTGAGACCAAATGGCATTCTTATGTATACATATGTTCCCCAAGGAGTAGTAAATGTTGTCTTGTATTGCTCAGATTCCTTGACTTTAACCTGATTGTATCCAGAAAACCCATCCATCATGGATAGCAATTAACACCCTGTCACCTTATGTAATATGGCCTCCATATTGGGTAAAGGATAATTATCTTTAAGAGATGCCATATTTAAATTCCTGAAGTCCACACATAATCTGATATCACCATTCTTCTTTCTCACTGGAACCAGATTTGAAACCCACATTGAATGTCTGATTGGTTTGATAATTCCTCCATCCCTGAGCTTTATCAATTCCTCTTGCATTTTAGGCTCCAGTGTTGGATTTATAGGTCTTTTCTCTTGTCTGAAAGGCTTGGCGTCTAGCTTCAGTGGTATTTCATGCTTAAATAAATCTTCCCTGTATGCTTTCAGATCTTCATAAGACCAAGCAAAAACATGCTTGTATTTTCTCAACAACTCTATCAGCATTCTTCTAATCATAGGGCTGATCCTCTTTCCAATGTCTACCTTTCTTGGTGCTATCTCAGTCCCCAAGTTGGATTTTCAATATCTTCTCTTCTGACTAGCGTTTGTTTCATTAGAGATCTATCATTTCCATCAGACAACCTCTCCAATTCCACCAAACCCTTGGGTAATTTATTTGTTTTGAGCTGCACTATCTCTTTTCCAAACACAGTTTGCTTCCCATCCACTTCTTCAACAAAAGCATTAAAATCGATTTCCTATGTCTCATACTGATCTATACAATTGAGGAATTTCAAAAGGTCAGTATCATCATTAAAAAATTGCTAGTTATAAATATTATTAGGAACAACAGACCTTGTTTTAAACTCAATCTGTGATACCCTAGCCAATGTAATATCATCTCTTTTGAGCGCCACATTTGCTAAGAAATCAGCCATTATATTCTTTGACCTGTCAATCCACTCAATTGAGAAGGCATCAAATAATTCAATTGTATCCCATACATCATTTGTATATTGTTTTAATCTTTTGTGATTTGCTGCATATTTGGATTTAATTTGTGAAACAACCAACTTAGAATCACCAAAAATAGTTAACAACTTAATCTTGTGTTTCACAGCCATGTTCAAACCTATCAATAAAGCTTCATACTTTGCCACATTGTTTGTACATTAAAATTCTAACAGGAATGAATATTTAAAAGTAGTACCTTACAATCCCAACACCATTACCTTCCTAGCTGCATGCTCAATCAAAATACATCTTCTAGACTTCATTGCAGCCTTCTGCCACATTCTTTTCTATTGGATCACTATTAGTTAATTCTGGCTGGGCTGGTTCAATCTTAAAACTTCCAAGATCAACATCACATAAATAATTAATCTGATCTTGAGGTACACAGTCAACAAGCTGATACATTCTTGGTTCTCTATATAATTTGACATCCTGTCCATTCACTGGAATAGTAGCATAAGATAAATCAAACTGGACATTTCCTCCAACTGCTGCTATCCACTGTCTTGATAGAAGCATCCCAAACTGAGGAGGAGTATGAATCACTTTTATATCTATATTATAAGCCACCTGTGGATAAGTAGCTAGTTTGACTTCAACACCTCTCATAATTCCTATCACAAGTACAGGTTTGTTATCCATTGCATAGCACTTTCCTTCACATGTATCAACTCACATGCCAAGCTGTTTCATTACTCCTACTGGCATAATATTTATAGTAGTACCAGAATCTATCATGCAGTTCCTCGGCAATTTATTATTTATAAGCAATGTGGTGAAGAAAGGATCCATTTGTGGGGAGGTTGTTAAAACATCACCCAAACAAACTTATGAATTATTTATCTTATCCTGCCTATTGACTTCTTCAGAATTCACATGTTTTTCATTCCCATTTGTAATCAATTGAACAACATTATCTCTATACTCCTTAATTTTCATCAATTCAAGTAGTGGAACAGATATTTTTACCTGGGATAACACCTAGGTGAAATCAAAAGAGGAGCTTTCCATCTTAATAGTCTTCTTTAGTTCTGGTGCTTCTCCTTTGCTTTCTTCTTTTTCTTTTTTAGTAGGCCGATCAGGCTTTTGCATTTCCTTGTGTAATTCTGTAACTTTCTACTCTTGGACAAGCTTCTTTTCAATTTTATCATACTGCTTGTTCTCTGGCTTTTTTATATTTTCTTGTGTTGCCCTCTGACCTTTTACAAAAATTCCCCCAGGAACTCCATCTAGCTCATTCACTTTTCTTTTTCTCAACCAATATTTACTCCTTGCATCCTCAACTGCTGCAATAGTTATTTTCTCCATTTCATCTTTAGTGAGTCTCCTTACATTGCACTGAACAGGTGTTTCAACAAGATGTGGCTCTGTGTAGTCTTCATCAGAATCGCAAAAGATCTGTTGTTCAGCCATATGGACATTATACTTCTGATTAGAAACGTCATACTCATAGCCTTCATCCTTTAAAGATGAATATCCTTCCTCAACATGGTAAAAAGTATCTAAAGTCAAGTAAATTTTGTGATCTTCTCTTTTATCCTCCATTAGCATTCCCTCTTCTTGCATCTTTTGAGCTACAACATAGTAGTTTGGAGAATCTGGCTGATTACAAACTTCATAGAAATAATTATTACTCACCATGTAAGTTCCCTTTTTGTTCAATGGATCAAGAGTCTCTTTATTTCTTGGCCTGGCCGTTACAGGTTTCCCATATTTCCAGTCTGTATTGTAAGGCATATCATGCAACCTTGGCCTTTCGTTTCTATTATCATTTCTGTATGTATTCTCTTGTCTGTACTGATAATTACTTTGTTGAGGAGGCCTCGAGCTGTCTCTTTTATTAGTCACACTAGCAGCCTTCCTGCTATTCTCAATTGTCAATGCAAATTTCTATGCTTCAGCCAAATCTCTTGGGGATCTACTGCTCAGTTCATACCCTATCTTAGGATCAAATGCACTTAAATGAATACTTAATGCAGCAGAGTCTGGCAATCTCGATCCAGGAGGTACTTTAGTATGCAACTTGTTGAATTTTTAGTTGAAATCATAAATTGAATCATTATGATTTTTCTGAATCCTCACCAGTTCATGAAGAGTTGCATCTAGAGCATTTTGTTTCCCATATTGCTCTAAGAATTTGTCTTGAAATACTTGGAGAGAATTAATTGAATATGCTGGCAAGCTGTTAAACCATTCCCTAGCGTCTTCAACAAGTGACATCATAAACAACCTCATGTGCAAATCTTCATGTGGCATACCTATGTCTTGAATGGACATATTGAAATTCCTTGGATGTTCTTCAGTAGTGACTGCATTGCTCCCTACAAACTTGGGAATCATCCCTCTCCAGCTGCTATCCATAGGGTAAGGGCATAGATTAAAACCTGCCAAATCAAACTGTCTGATCATTGATGTGTATTGGTGAGGGGGAGGAATAGGTGGATATTAATACTGATGCATAGGATTATTGTATTATGCATTATGCTAAGGGGTGTGATGCTGACCACGAGGCGGATGCACATTTGTATGTTGTGTGGGAATGTGAGGCGGCTGACTTGGCTACCTATAGTGATTCCCAGTTTGATGGTTTTGAGCATTCGATTGATTAGATGGCCCTGCACCATGACTACCCTGCTTATGAGGTGGTACATACTTTGGGGGGCAACCAGCTGTCTGATTAGTAACTTGTGCTTTCTGCAATTTGGATTCTTTTATTGCTTGTATCATCCAAGCCTTTTCCTATTCTTTTCTTTCCTTTTCTTGGGATTCAAACAGTGCCTTGATTTCTTCAAAACTCAAAGATTCATAATCTTCTTGAGGAGATGCATGATCAATAGGTTCATTTTGATCATCCTCCATTTCTAGATCATATTCCTGCCTCTTTCTAGCTTCAAATACAGCATGTTTCTAAGGATCGAGAGAAGGGAAAGGATTTCTTTGATCTTCTGGGGTACAAGGCTCTGCACTTGAATCATCTCTCCATGTATCATAGACATTATATGTTTCACAATGTGCTCTTGGTGCTTTTCCTTTATCTGTTATGCACATGTCCTCATTGATCCTTTTTCCTTTATCAACTCTGTCATCCTTATGTGTCCACTTACTGCTACCAGCAGGAACTCCAGTATGACCTCCCCTGTGCTGAGATATTCTTCCATTCATGATGAACAGCTGCAAAATTTATGTCAGAGTCACCACTCACTTTTGTCAAAAAAGAGAAAATACTTAATGCTTCTTATTCCCAATGGAGTCTGTACAAAGTTCCTGACTCTATGATTAAGGCTTTGATTCTGAATGTATTCCCCAGCAGAGTTGCCAATTTGTTAGCTCTCAAAAATGCAGACAGAATGCCTCAAGAGGCTGCCAATCTCTTGATACGCTTCAGGGTAACAGACAAGGTTGGAAGAATTCAACCTTCTACTCTTTAGGTGCTGCAAAGCCTGGGCGGGTGTACCTTTTTGAATAGTGTAGGCTTAACTTGTGATTATCTTTCTAAAATGCTTTGTCCACAATGGCAAATAACAATGAACAAATGAAACCAAACTTGATAGCTATCTTCTGAGCTAAATTCAAGAATGCTTAATTAACTAATAAAAAGATATTGAATGAATTCAAATAATGAAATTTCAGAGACCAGTACCTTATTGGGTATATGGAGTCAAATGAGATCAAAATGAGCAACACTTCTCTGAGAAGATTCAAATTATCTGGCATATATTATGTTTACAACTTGTATAAACATGCAAGAATGTGACTACTAAGCTCTACTCGAATAATCCAATTGAATCTCTCTGATTACTGTGATTAACTAAAAGGATTTAGTCTTTACTTGAAAGAACCAATCAATTGATCACACAAGTGCAGCAAATGTGCACTGATAAACTAAATACAAACTTGTCATATCAATTTAAACAATCAGAAAGAATCCATCTTGGAGACAACTTAGCAATTCTTTTATTAAATTCAACAGATAACTGATGTCAGACATGCACAACAACATCAATTGACACTAATAAATACCTCCATGTTAGAACATGCACCATAGCCTCTGATTTGATAAATTTACTATTCTGTATCCATACAATTTGCCTACTGTATCGAATAACTCATAACTGGTCCCTATTACAATTGCCTGTTGGTGTAATTAATTATTAATTACACTTAGCATAAGTTTACTTAGGATTTATTTAACTCCTAAGATATAGGATCTTATATTTATCTTATCAAGCTATCTTGTTGCTCAAGATAAGATTAGGTTTAGGAATCTTTGCTTTTATAAAGCAAATTATCTCTTGTAATTATTGGTCTTTTCGAATATATCAAATTGCATGTTTTTATGCAATCTCTACTTTTTCTATTTTTCTCCTCTGTGGAAGGTATTTTCTGGTTTGCAATCAGATCATGGGTTTCTAACATGGTATCAAATCCTTGATTCGTAGCCCCTTCTCAGCTTTTTGGAGGATTTCATTGCAGAGCTCGTTCGGGGTCCCTCAAGGGTTTCAATCCTTGAGTACATTTATGCAGCGTCTTGGATCAGATCGGGGTTTTCCGTTGGATTTAGAGCGCTGGAAAAAGTCAGAAATTACTTTTATTTCATTGATTTTCATCACCATTTGCCAGATCTGCGAGGGTTTCAAGCTCAGTGATTTATTTTATAGATTTGGGGGTAGCCGAATTTTTGGAGCAGTTTGGGTAGAAATAGAGGTCACCATTGCGTTCGAAGTAGCCAAAAACCCTAAGATCACCCTTCATTTTGTCGATTTTGGTGCAATTGGTCCGGAAGGCAAAAAAATTTTGCCTGAGGGGCCATACGGCCTCCCCAACATGCTCCTCGAGACACGAAAATCGAAATTTAAAAAAAAAAACACATTTTTTGGTTTTCGTGTGGTGCTCACAGTGTTAAATGATCTGGCCACCCGGCGGCCACCGGGTGACCACCATTCCGCCACCGCCGCCCCTTTCTACCGCCGCTCGCCACCGCTGTACCCAGCCCCTGCGGGCTCCTCCTCCAGCCGGCGGTCCTATTGTCAGCCCCAGGGGGGCTCATTGCTAGCCGGTGGCACCAGGAGTGGCGCCACCTCCGCTCAACCTGGCGGCGGGTTTTATTTTTGCTTTGGCAGCGCCCCTGGTCATATGGCGGACCAGGGGCTAGTCCGAAAGGTGCTTAAATTTTGTGCCTATTTAGCCTGTGCAATCCCTAAATTGCCTTCTTACAGGCATTTTTTTCATTTCGTCATATCTTTTGATCTCGGAGGTGGATTTTTTGAAACGAGATATCGCCGAAAAGCTGGTGAGCCCAATTTTCTAATGGTGCAGTCTGTTTTTAGAGATTTTTCTGTTTGATGGGATATTTTTCTAGTTGAAGTCAGATGTTCAGATTTCACTTCGGAGGGCATATCTTTTGACTCAGTGCTCCATTTTTCGTCATTCTTGTGGCGTTGGAAAGCTGATTCAGTCCTATACACAGATCTAAGGTCTATTTCTATTTTTTGTTTATGCATTTTCAGTATGCTCTCCTTTTACAATCATCAGGTTATTGTAATAAACGAACTATGATAAAGTTCCATTCAGGGGGGTTTCATGCATAATAAATCTGATTAGACTGTAGTTTTCACTTTGATCACCATATTTCATTTTGTTTTGGTGACAACTCACATGAGTTTATCTGGTTTCATGTTGTTTCTTTTGGCCTCATTTCTTGCTTCGCTGGACACATTGTTGGTTTGTTTTGGTTCACACTTCACATTGGGATTTTATGATTCTTGATCCTCATTGGTTCAGATCTTTCCCATTTGAAGGCTATTTTTTATGGTTAATGTTCCAGAATCTTGATGGTACTCATCTTATGGACAATTTTAGTTTCAATTTAGCATCAGCTTTTAGAGACACAACTTCTAGATTTGTCATCATTATGGGTCCATTCATCTACTGTTGCTTACAGATTCTAGAGTTGATCCAGTATGTGAGTTTCCAGTGTTCCTTGGCATCGGGTCTACTGTTGCATTTGTGATTCTGATTGGTATTTTACAAACATAACTATCTTTCCTTGCTTGCCAGATTTGGGGTTCCAGTGTTGCTTCATCAGAGTTCTTCCAGTGATTCTTCACAGCAGTTCATCTCACTGAGGGGGGTTTCTCTCTCTTTACATTTGTACATGAGTACCTCATCAGGCCTTGTTACCAGGACTCATATTTGCATAATAATCTGCTTCTCCCTAAGTTGCACTTATGGGGGGTGTTGGTGTAATTAATTATTAATTACACTTAGCATAAGTTTACTTAGGATTTATTTAATTCCTAAGATATAGGATCTTATATTTATCTTATCGAGCTATCTTGTTGCTCAAGATAAAATTAAGTTTAGGAATCTTTGCTTTTATAAAGCAAATTATCTCTTGTGATTATTGGTCTTTTTGAATATATCAAATTGCATGTTTTTATGCAATCTCTGCTTTTTCTATTTTTCTCCTCTGTGGAAGGTATTTTCTGGTTTGCAATCAGATCATGGGTTTCTAACATTGCCAAAATGCCTATTTATACACAAGCATTAGAAAATAAAACATATTTGAAAAAAACATATCGGCCATCCATAAAAATCGGGCTCCAAATCAAGTCGGCCAGTAACGGTTATATGAATTCACATGTCGGCCACATGAATTGTATTTCTGTTATTCAGTAGTGAGACAGTCGGCGAGACAACGCAGCAGCTATGCCGAAGGAAATTCACTCGTTAATCGCTTCACCCTTGTATTTTGCTTTTGCTGTGACTTATCCGAGTAAGGGATATGTCATACAAACCTCAATTACGTTGCGCCGAAAGAAACCTTTCCTTACTTGCTTTCCCATCACTGAGACACATAGATATCTCCTGCCGATGAACTCCTTTGGCGTCATTCATATTCGTTGTAGCTCATCCGGGTCATGGTGACATCCTGTAGATTCGTTTATGTTTTCTCAAGAGCACCTTTACCTTTCGTGTGTCGCTATGACTTAAAGTTCCTCTCGCCGACAAGCCCATCATGTATCTCGCTGTAGCTTCCATTGATCAAAGAGACCTCTTGTAGACTATCCAATGCTTCATTGAAGGCCTTCAACTATCCCTGCGTCGCCGAGACAAGGAAACACCTATGATGACAAGGATCTACATATTTTCCATCAGCGAGACTGGAGGTCACTCGCTGAGACCTCGTGCCGAAAACCCTTAGCTTGGCTGAAACACCTCCATATGCGCCAGTCGGTATAACATGCTGAGCTCCCCAAGACATGATACCGATAACCCATAGCCATGCCAAAAAGAAACCCACATGTGAAGTCGGTGAGACATATTGTATTCGCTAAGAGCCTCCACCGAAGACAAAACCTACACCGATATGCAATATCCATCCACCACCATTCGGCAAGACAGGAAAACTTCACTGAGACATAATGCCGAAACTTCCAAGCTTACATCGTCGGGCCACCATGTGCATAGTCGAGGAGACATGTTGAAATCAATAAGACCCTATCCCGATAGCCATAACATACGTCGATAGACGTCCCCGTTGTCGCTAACACAAGATGAACATTGTGCCGATAACCAACCATGAACAAAGCAGTTGCTGTGACAACATAAAGGTCCTGCTGAACGCCGTCTGCAAACAAACTTCAATCAATGTGACATTAAATGAGTCTTTCCGATAGGCAACACAGACTCATGCAAGCGAAAAACACATAATTGATCGGGGGGACAGGAAAGAACCTATGTCGATATGGACCAGAATGTAAAATATGCATAGCTCAATGAACTCAGAGGGGCAATAGGGAAAAATATAGATGAAATATGCATACGGTAGGATCAAAACAGTACACTTATGAGTGAAATCATATGTAAAAATACTAGATTTTTACAGTTCCAACAAAATCCATGAAGACATGCAAGTCAAGCACAGATCTAGCACAACAATAATGCACATGCATGCTTGATCATTAAGGTCCACTGCAAGGTGGTTACGTTCAGTTGCATGAAGAATCTTTGCTGCCAGTTATTGTTGACCTAGAGTGACTTCTTAGCTAGACATTATGGTGCATGCCTAGCTGGCGATGTCTCCATAACTTGGTGTATTAAGTCTGCAGGCCAAGGTTAGTAGGCATAATAACTACACATCAATAACCACTCTAAGAAAAAATCATTAATCACATGTAAAATCAATATAGACGACCCACATATTATGCCAAATATCATTAAAGCTTGTAGAGATAGGGTAATGTCAAATGTCAATGGTTTGAGGGAAAAATTATGCCAATACCAATACTTAAGCATTAAAGTCCATGAAATCTATGAGAAAATAGACTATAGATTCTACCCAAAACTAGACCGAAAAATAGGCTCATCAGTGTTCACTGGTGTGTGAACTGGTTTGGCAGAGTTGTTTTTTTAGTGGACTGGGAGAAATGTGTTTGCTCCACAGTCCTCCATTGGTTTGTTTCAGGTCTTGTGGATCTAGAGGATGGCTTATAATGATGTTATCTATTTTTTGTTGAAGGTGTTCATGGTTTGGTGCTTTGGAAGATGAGTTTCAGAGTTGCTATGTTAGTCTGTACAGTCATGATGGATTGATGGGAAGTATTTTGTGTTTGAAGTTTGTTTCATTTTCTATGGATGTATCTGAAGGTATCTAAGATGTGTTATCATGCATGGTGAAGCGTGTTATGTGGTCCACATGTTATCTTATTGTTGTGAAAGTGTGTACTTCAAAGTTCATTTGTGTTTTCATTAGGTTTGGCCAACCTGGTGTCTACACTTCATGTGAAGGATAAGTATCAATTGAGGAAGCATGTGATTGATCTGAGACATTGTTTTGGGTATTGGTTAAGAGTTGGTTTGGTCCGCTCTCATTCTCTTCCACTGCAGGAATGTTGAGTTGCTGACCTAATTTGAATTTGTAAATTGAAGCGTGTGTAGCCAACCTTGGAGAAAGTTTCTAAGGTTGAAGATGGTATAAATACAAGTCGATATGTTATGGATTGATGTATCAAGAATGCCACAAGTGTGAGAAGCAAGAGTGTGTAAAACTAAGTTGAGGAAATAGTAATTTAATGTGTCAAATTCCTGAAAGCAATGAGCTGATGGTGTTTGCAATCTTTTGATCAAGGCTGTGGATGTGTGTAATTTGATGTGGTGGATTTTTCTGTTATCTTTTGTATCTATAGGTAGTGAGCCTCCTTGTTGGACAGTGAGTCCTACTTGTAGGCAGTGAGCCTTGTATTTGGGTAGTGAGCCTTTGGCATTAAGCCTCTTTGTAATCGGTTTTGCTATTACTTTATATTGTGAGTTAATCCTCACCGTGGTTTTTCCCTTATTGGGTTTTCCACGTAAATATGGTGTTTCTTGTGTTGATATTGCTTTTGTTATTTGTATTTCAAGTTCATACTTAATAACAAAATAAAGTGGATGTGAATTTGATAATTGTTTGAGGTTTGTGACAATTGATTCAGCCCCCCCTCTCAGTTGTCTTGCACCTTTGAACATACATGTTGTGGAAGAATCCATGACAAAAATTCACCTAAAGACTAAAAAAAAATGGTTTAAGGATGAATTTTAAGGAAAGGAAAAGTGGAATTTGTATTATCATCTTTATTAAGCTAAAGGGAGGGTTGTGTAGTGTGAAATTACCTAGAGGCAAACTTTTATGACACTACATTTTTCCCCCACTTTAGCGAGCATATGTATTTTAAACATGTACAAGCTAAATTAGAAAGAGGTTGAAGAGAATATACCTAAGATGAAGAGGATGCAAGTGTTCAATACCGTATATGTGATGTAGAGAAGCTAAGCTAGGATGCAAAGAGTACATGAGTCTTCCATCCCACATAGATGACTATAATCTCACCACAAACATGTTAGCAGGAGATAAAACACATTAGGTGAAAAAGAAAAAAATAGACATGATAGATTTCATAGACATGACATGACATAATCATATCAAATAAAAGATGAGACTAATAGGTATAGATAGCTCCTGGTATAAGATCTATATGATGACTAATACTCCAAATAGGTGGAAGTCCCTCTGGTACTTCCTCCTATCTGGAGTAATATCTATATAATAAAACTTGTTCCCAGTATAAGATCTATATGATTAATGATACTCTAGATAGGTGAAAGTCCCTCTAGTACATTCTTTGACATGATGTATTCATACTCTATCAATAATTTTTGATACTTCTTTACTCTCTATGGTATGTTTCTCTACCTCCATATTTCCATCCTTCTTAGGAATCAATGCAAAAAACATGTTCTTATGTCTCAATCCATTGAGAAATCTCCCATCTACCAAACAAAGTCTAGCAGTGCCAAAAAAATTGATCTTATCCTCTTCCTCCAAAGGTATCAACTTGATTCTCTTTCCATTTGATGTCACAGTATAAGTATTCCTTCTTCCATCATGGATTTCTTTCTTATCATTTTTCCATAGTATTCCTATTGGTAAATGACAAGCATCCATAGACATAATATCACACAACACTTCATCCCTATATGATCCAATATGAAATTTGACCAAACATTGCTCATTCAACATTATCTTATGATCATCTTGAATCCATGCTATCCTATAAGGGTTTGGATGTTTCAATCTCTCTAAATTAAACTTGGTCACCATCTCCTCTGAAACAAGGTTATCAATACTACCACTATCAATGATAGCTTTACATACCTTTCCTCTAGACTTATATCTTGTTCTAAATAGACTTTTCCTTTGTGTTGGTTCCAATTCTTCATGCATCAAAGCTCTCCTCATCACTAATGATTCAACTTTCTTAGGTTTCCTAGAGGATCCAATAATTTCTTCATCTATATAAGTTGCTCTTCTTGTATGCTTATATTTCTTTCTGATACTCCCTTGATGACACTCAAATGCTCTATGTCCACCTCCACACTTGAAATAGGTTTCTTTGAATGTTCTTCTCTTAGATCTTCCTTCATGCCTTTGGTATCCATCATTGCGGTAAGACTTATGAATTGCTCTATCATTGTGGTAGAAATTTCTATCTTCTCTTCCTCTACGGTATGAATTGGCATCATTTTCTTCACTCCAATAGGGTTTTACATCTTTTTTCTATTCTGCATAAGGTATTCTTTCTCTGGGTTGGGATTCAATCTTCAAGAATCTTCCTCTTGCACTTCTTTGTCTTTGCTCAAATTTCTTGTTCAACTTCTCTTCCAATTTCAATTCAAATTTATATGCTTCCTCAATTAATGTCATCTTTACCAGGCTCAATTATTCTTGAATATTTATTTTCAGTCCATTGATATACCTTGCAACCTTTTCTTTACTTGCTTCACTATGATCGGTTTTGATTATCATTTTGTAGAATTCCTCAGTATACTCCTTCACAGATCTCTCCTTTTGTCTAAGGTTCTACAATCTCTTTAATAGTTATAGTTCATAATCTATTGGTATAAATTGATTCTTCAACTTTGCCACCATTCTATCCCATTTGATGATTCTGTCTTTGCCTCTTTTATTTCTATCAAACTAGACTTCTTTCCACCATAAAGCAACATGACCTTTCAACTTTTTTTCACAAATTTGACTCCTTTTGGATCTTTAATTTCTTCATATTCGAAGTATTCCTCCATTTCATTGATTAAATCAATAAATTCTTCAAGATTCAAATTTCCCATGTAATTTTGAATTTCAACTCTAGGTCTTTCTCCAGTCTTTGAAATAATTTTTAACATCTTGATCTGATTTTTTTTCTTCTTCTTCACCTAGGGTATCTTTGATGCAATTCACAACATGTTTTACTTCATCATCACTTTCATCATTATGCCTAGGTTTAGGCCTCACCTTCAATCTTCTTCAACAACATCTAATCGAACTCACATCTCACGTATCATTTCCATCATTTCATCCATTCTTCTAGCAACAATCACCATAACAGGTGCTCTCCTTATTGAAATATCTCCCCTCACATAGGTGCAACTACCTCAATTTGGTGATTTGGCTACAAGGGTTTCAACTACCTCACAATCGATGATCGGTTGATAACAAATGTAGTCTTCCTTAGGTCAGTGATCTTTTCACCTCAAGGAATACCTTCAGGAATCAAAAACTCACTTTGATACCACTTGGTGCAGTCACAATAGGAGGGTTCCAAAAGGAATAGTCTAAACCGTGCAACAATGAGTTAGCATAGTGAAAATAAAACAAGTAAATGATATGAAAACATGAAAATTTATTGAATTACCAATCTTACATGCAAGACATATCTCATATGCTAATATCTAGGGCTCACAGGCTTGCCACAAGGAATTTCAACAACACAACTAGCCAATAGGCCTTATTACATGCCTCTGAAGGGTTTATGCAAAAATGTAAGGGATCTATTTACTCTATCTGAATGAACTAATTCCTAAATGATTAAAAATGCTCATAAATATGCTTATCAATCTCCAAAAAGGTCTGTGTTAGCCACAAGGGTACATAAACCTGATGATGAATATATATGAAGGTCAGCCTCAAAATATGGAAAGATAGCTTCACACGACAAAGAAATAACTTGCGAATCTCCAAGATAGGTCCCAATGAACGCAATATGCTTGTATGATGTCTCATTAAGATTTACATGA
Source organism: Sequoia sempervirens (assembly GCA_007258455.2). NCBI lineage: Eukaryota > Viridiplantae > Streptophyta > Pinopsida > Cupressales > Cupressaceae > Sequoia > Sequoia sempervirens. Next base: position 39,090 of record VDFB02121032.1, on the reverse strand, counting down.
TCTAGAATAGGTCCACACTAAGGAATCTGGACCAGGTCGACTCCAATGCTTTGACTGGTTTAATCATAGTGAAATTTTGAGAGTGATAAATTTTGGTGGAGAAATGCAAATGATGTGAAATATTGGTGTGTGGATGGTATATCCTGCTTCATAAGGTTAGAAACAATGATGTGGTAAAATGCAGAATAAAATACTAAAACTACTATTGAATGCAATGCAAGAAAAAAACTTTTTGGTTGATACATGATTGTTTTACAACCAAGGATTCTCCTGCATTAGGTAGGATGGATCTTTCCCATGATGTTGAGTCCCCATTAAGAGAATGACCATGGTGATGAAATTAGATGAAGTTACTGAGCAGGTACATACACAAGATCTTCATGTATCTGACATTGGTGACATTTCTTGACAAAGTGATAGGCATCACATTCCACAAAAGGTCAATATTATCTCATTCGTATAAGCTTCTTAGCTAAGGTAGGACAAACAAAGTGAGCTCCACATGTACCACTATGCAACTCTTGCAAAGTCATTTTGCTTCATCTAAATTGGGACATTTTAGGAGGGTGCTATCTAGACTAATATGGTAAATGGTATCACTGATGATGACGTATTTGGATGCTTGTCAAATAAAGGTCTTACATTGATTAGAGGAAAATTTGGGAGGGATAATTTGGTCATGCAAGTAGTTATAAAAGTTCTTGTACTAGGGTGAATTAGGACCAACAAGTTCACACACAAGCTTATATTTGAGGACATCGAATGTGGGGATTGTTGTGTGGTCTCACATCATGCCCCATTTTTCCCCTTCTTGGTAAAATGTGGACCCCCTCTTTTCTTCCTTTTCCTTTTTGTTTTGTTGTTTTTGCTCGCTTTGGCGTTGTTTTTCTTGGTGTTTGGTTGGTTATTGGTCATCCTCTCAGTTTCACTTGGCCTCTTGGTATGATTCCCCTTTTCTTCCTGGTCTATTTTGATATGCTCTTAATATTTAATTCTATTGCCGAAAATTGGAGTTCTGGAATCCTACGTGACCCGAAAGAGTTTGTATCTTCAAAATAACTCTAGTTCCACCCGATATTTCATTGATCAAATTTTATAAACCTGGTAATTTTCCCTTTTTTACTGGAGTCTAGTGCTTTATTGTTTCTTTGAAGTAAAAGTCAGAAACCAGAAAGTCTGCTTTGAAATTTCATCAAGTATATCTTTTAGTTTCGGTTTTCGGTCTTTCTCTTGTTCTAGTTTTTTCTTTTTTCTTTTTTCTCTTTCCAAAGAAGTATTTCCTGGATCCTAGTGTTATGTGACTCTCTTTGAAAGGCATTATCAAAAGCCTCAACTCTGGTGGTCATCATTAATTGCATATCTTTAATGGTGTGTACCTTGTACAAAATCAACGTGACATATAATTGCCATGTATAATCATTGTGCCATCTTTCTTCTAAAATAGCGAGCCAACTTAGAAATCTAGGTGTTTGTGATTTGAACCATAATCCATAATGATTGCACCTCTATTCTAGGAATTAATGTGCAATAATAGGTAATTAAAGAAGGTGGAAAACTACCTATGTACTTGGCACCACTTCAAGTGTGCAATTGTTTTTACAACACTCCACTTCATGTCATATTGCAAATTTGCTAAAGACATTGAATTACGAAGCTACTTTGGCATGCAAAGAGGTAAAATTTTGAGAAACTAAGTCGTGGCTACCAAGGGTTTTGAAGTTGTATTATGAAGAATCACCATTTTTTTAACCAAGACTATGTATGTTCCAAATAATTGATTTATTGATAAGAGTTTCTAAAGCTTGAAATCTTCGATAATGGTATTTTCTCATTTTGAAATTGGAATGTTAATTTTTCCTCGAGTTGTTAAATTTAATCAAAGAATGAATTGAAAATTTCATGAAACATAAGTTTTGGTTAAATTTAACCCTAACTCGCACACATAGACAAATATTTTAAAAATTGTAGAGCATATTATATCCAAAATGAGCACTTCTGACACAAGACCAGAAGATGAATTCAAGTACTACAATTCATAGGTAGTACCCATTAATGTGGTGGTCACAAATACCCACATGGGATGGTCTTCTAGCATTGAAATACGTTCACAACTGTTACAAGAGAATGCTACCCAATGCACCAAAAATGTTGTATCCAATGGGTTACTTCCTACAGGAGGGTTTCCGCCAGCAATGGAAGCTCCATAATTAGTCATGGAATGCATAAACTATTATAATCCAGTTAAAAGGATTGTTGAAAAGGAAGGAAGAACTTATGCAGACTTATTTCAAAAAGGAATTATGTATACATTTGGTCTCCCCTCCTACACACAGATGTTCAATGTCGACTTGAAAGCCAAGGCCAAGACATATTAGAGTGCTGAAGAGCGTAACAGAGAAATTATGAGCACACAATGGTGCCAACAACCAATCACACCACAGACCAAGGTAATTCAGAGGTCTATGTTTAAGAAAGAGATACAAGAAATAATAACTTTGCTGAGCAGAGTAGTTGGTTTGAGAGATGCAAGCAAATTTGAACCTTGGATGTTCATGATAATATCTCGAATGATAGAAGGTCTTGTAGAGTTGCATTGGGGAAAATTGATAAGTGATAGGCTACATGAACAAATTACTACATTCCCCAAGACCAGATGCTTCTACATTTCATCATATGTTATTTACTCTTGTGCTATGAGAGCCAGTAAACAAGGATTAAAATAGATTGGTACTTTGGGCGCACAAGTTGGCAATAGTTTGATATATGCACATTTACCCCAAATCACTATTTATGGGTATAAAGGTGATTACAAAAAAGTTAATGATTTGTTCTCCATGAAACTGGTGAGAACAATGGAAGGTGACAAATCTAAGAGATTATCCTTGGAAGCATAAAGTGACATTTTCCCTATGGGAGGATGGTACATATAGTTCCCAACTTACTCCTACATCAGAGTGGAAGGATTTGTTGGACACCCATTCATGTTGCCCAGGTATCCTACAGATAAAATTATTTTATTGGAATTAGTGAGATAGTTAAAACTATCTTAGGCTCTCTATAGTCATGCTCACAAGAAGGCCTCTTTTAAATTTCCCATCACAATAGGGAATTACAAGTGCGGTGCAATCAAACTAGCTGATCTATGTGAGGAGGAACTGAGGACCTACCATTTTGAAGAATTTACACTCCATAGAGTGTATTATGATATTGAAGGAAATATTGCTAGAAATATAGCTGGTTTTCGTGCTCATGTACCTCATTTAGAAGATTATTGGCTTAACTATGAAGATGAGCACGTGGTCAGAAGGGAAAAGTATGAAAGAATGACTTTAGAGTTTGATCGAATGCTCAAGCTCTATGACATCCCAGACCAATTGGAAGAAGACAATGGTCAGATGCTAAACCAGTTTTACAATGATGACAGGGTATATGATGAACCCATTCCAAACCTAGGTGTTGATGACGAAGACATGACATCAATTGATGATTTTACTAGGCTAGTTCTAAGGTATATTCAACATTGGATTGATGAGTTTTGCAAAAGTTTAAGAGAAAGAGGAATTGAACCAATCTACTCAGAAGATAAAAGAAGAAAACAAAGAGATGAAACTACTTTTGAAAGTGGAGAGCCTACCAAGAAGAAAAGAAAGACTAGTAAGGTTACTCTCGGTGTTAGAATTGAAGAAAGAGCCCTTGAAGCAATAAGACAAGAAGTTCCCACAAAACTATTAGAAAAATAGAAAGATGCAAAGATAGGTAAAGAGAAATCAAAAGAAAGACCTAAAGGTGCATCTTCTTCTACAACCAGACCCAAAACTAGAATAACTATTGATGAAGGAACATGAGTAATAGGGAATGTCGGTACACAAACCAGGTCTGCATCTCAAAGAGTTGCAACATTATTCACTTCTCCCCCTTCTGTTAATATGGCTAGTATGAAGCAAGCACTGGGCAAGACTCCTTTGCTTTAGAGGAAATTTTTGAGGAAGATGAAGTTAGAATCAAGGAACAAGTAGATAGATGGGGTGCTATGTGGGAAAAGTTAAAGGAAAAGAAGTCCAAAGACAAGCCCATAGTACACCCAGTGATAGAAGAAATTCAAGATATGAACCCTAACCCCATAAATATTGAAGAAGAAGAATTTATTCAAGGGACGCTCACCTCAGAGGCATGAAATCCTAGTGTTCTTGAAATGGAAACAGGGGAAGGTGCAAAGAAAAATCTTGTCGATGAGAGAGTTGTTGAAGACACTCTTGATTCTCAATTTTCTTTTGAGAATGTGAAAAATGTTAATGAAAACTCACAGGTCTTTGAAAAATCAGATGAAGGCCATGCTGAAACTAAAATTGAAACTAAAAATCCAGAAGAAGAAGCTACATAGTTCATAGGAGATGGAACTAAAAATGAAGAAAATATAGGTGTAGCTATAAATGAAGAAGATAAGATTTAGAGAGAAGAACCAGAAAATATGGATAGATAGGAAAATATAAGTCTCCAAATAGAGGAGGCAGTGTTAAATTCTACCAATCCCGAGTCTATGTCAGATGTTGCTAAAGAAGTTCCCATTTCAGAAGACATTGCAAGTCAAAGAGATTAAATTTCTGAATCAAGTAATAGACAGAGACAAGAAAGAGTTACAAAGGTACAACAAGATGATGATACACCTGATTGGTTAATCAGGGAATTAGCTTCTCCAATGGAAGTAGAAATATTGCCTTTGAATCTCAATAATTTCATATAGGAAGTAAGTACTCCTAAACCTAGGCGTAGAGCAAAGGCAAAGCATGTCATATAGAGGAATGTAGATGGTAATAGAACTATCTAGATAGATACTCCAACAAATGACAAGGATAGACATGAGATAATGCCTAAGGAGTATAAAATCACAAGTATTAATCTTGGACACTCATCTTTGCAGCAAGAACTAGAAGAAATAAAAGTGAATTTAAATGCCACTGTTGCCAGAGTACAAAAATATAAACAAAAGAAAAGAGAATTGAAAGAATGAGTTGCTACCTTGGGGAATTTTATCAAGTCATTGACTTTATCTGTTCAAGAACAAGCTGAACTGCCTCAACATCTAGTGCTAATGTCACAAGAGCAAGTAGATGCCATTGTTGCAGTTTTTCATAAAATGAATATATTTGAAGAATGGATTGAATAATGGATAAAGTAGGGAGATGATTTTATTACAGATGCAATAAGAATGTACAAGGAATCATACCATCGTTTAGAGAAATTGAAAAGATTTGAAGATGAATGTAGACTTCGCTAGGAGCAGGTCATTGATGAAAGAAGAAATATGGAAATTCTCATACAGATAGATATCCAAGAGTTAATACAAAATAATATAATATCAGAACCTGAAGTTTCATTGCTAGGAAAGTGGAAGAAGGAGTTGAAATGGGAAGGTGACATGTTAGTACAATGTATTGAAGGATTTGAAAGAGTCACAATTGAGTGCAGAAGATTGATGAGAGAAAATCAAGAATTTATTGAAGTATTGTCATGTCAAGGCTTTGATCCCCAAACATTAGGGCAGGATGAGAAGGAAGCTAAAGCTTTCAAGGAATGGATAGAAAGGATTAATAGAGATCCTGTTCAATTGTTGACGAGGGAGGTCATCAATGAAATAATACAGTGCAAAAATGTTATATTCAAATATGAAGCATACAAAGCACATAAAAATGATGTCATACTTCAAGCGACTGAAGAATATACCAGGCTCAAGCTTACTTGGAGAGAAATACGAAGGATTTCAAAGGAATGCATGCATCAAATATTAAGAGCTTTTCGAGGATACCAATTAAAGAAAGGAGGAAGTCTGAAACCAGAGCCATAAGTGAATACGAGAAGTGTAATGGAATTTATTTTGTTGTTTTAATTTGTAGGTTGATCCTGGCCCTGGTAGGTGTTTTTGTTTTGGTATTTTAAAAAGAAGCTTGTAGTCTTGATGGAGATAAAGTGTTCATGCTGAAGTATATAGAAAAGAGTTGTTGTGGAAAAAGTCAAAGCTTTGACTTATTCTAGAATATTCTTGATGACAGTTGGCACATGACACGTGACACATTTTAATTTTTTGTTTTTGGTTTCTTTGAGATACTCTTAAGTTGAACTTCTGAGTGCCTTGTTTCTATAAAAGGTCATCTCCTCCCACATTTTTTATTTTAAGTTCAACATTTGTGGATGTCAGAGGAGGAAAAAATTCTTTTAAGTTTTGTTCTTTTTTCCTGTTTTCCAAACCATTCCGGTGTAAAACTTTGTATGCTCATAGACATTAATTGATATCAGATCTTTATGGATAGATACCTATCTAAGTATCTTTTGTAGCTGGTTTTGTAAGTTTGGTTGAACAAGACTGTATGATGCACCATTTAAGGGTGCATACAAAACCTATTCGGTGTCCATAAATGAAACCCCCTCTTTAAAAGCTTGCACTATTTTATACGTAGCTATGAAGAAATTTGGTGAAATATAAAGTAGTTTGCTCTGTTTTGATTAATTATTTGGGGCATCCATGGAGAATAACTGGGATAAACTTTTTTATTTTTTATTTTTTTATTTATTTTTATTTTTTACTTTAGATTAGATGTTTAATATTTTGAAAATGTTCCAAAAAATATAAGTGAATGGAAATAGTTTTGTTGAAAATCTTTTATTTTCCATTGAATTGTTGAATGCTTAATGCTAAATATACTTAAGTGATAGCAAGAATTTGTGTTATTCATGAAATATTATGCTGAATCTTTCGATTTCATGATGTCATTTGATGATAAAATGAAGTTTTATGTGAAATGTTAGTAATTCTTGGAAAAGCTGGACATAACCGTAGTCCTCTTGAGATTAACAACAAATTATCACATCATTACCCGAGAGCGACCCTAGTGCAACCATGACCTGGTTATTGGAGACTTGGGATTAAATGGAAGTCAATATTTTCTATGTAAATGCAAAATTATCCCTTAGGCTATCTTTGTTTCATATCTTTCAAGAAGGATAGGCTCTTCGCAGTCTTGTCTATGGAGATTTTATTCGATTTTTTTACTGCAAATAAAACCATTGTCAACATGGATCAATAGTTTTTCCACCAAGAACTCATACTACAACACATTATTAAGTATGTCCAAAAGAGATCCAATAGTTTCTATTGCATTGACTACTTTGTTTTAGATTCATGGGATCTACTTGAAGGTGATGACATCAAAATATTGCCTAAAACTATTGACCATGTGCTTGTAATGTGTGAAATTTTCATTTGTTGGATCATAGTCATCATCAACTTGACAGATAACCAATAAGGAGTCACCATAGACTTGAAGATTCTTATTTTTCATTTGATAGCCATATGGAGTCTTGTTAGCAATGCTTCATATTCAACCATGTTATTTGCTTAAGGAAATGCAATTTTGTATGATTTTGGTATTAATTCCCCTTGAGGTGTAACAAAGAGGATACCAAATCCTAAACCATGATTTGTATAAGACCCATCAAAGTACAATTTCCATGTCATAGAACTCTCTATTATCAAGATAGGTTCATCAGGAAAATCCAACACTAGAGGATGATTCACTATCATTGGTACATCTGCAAGTTGATCAACTATTACTTGTCCTTTCATTACCTTACGATCAACATACTATATGTCCCATTCACTCAAGATCATAACCCACTTTGTTAGCCGACCTGTCAAAGTTACTTTGCTGAGTAGATATTTCAAGGGTTCAATCTTAGCTATCAATTTTGTTTGATGATTGAGAAAATAATGTCTAAGCTTTTGTGTGGTGAAAAAAATTGTAAGGCATGCTCATTCAATAGGACTGCAATTAATCTCATACCCTGCAAGAGGGTGACTGATATAATAAATAGCTCGTTCCCTTCCATCATTGTCATTTTGTGCTAACAATGCCTCCAATGTTGATGTGGTTGTTGATATGCATAATATTAGGTGTCTACCATCAATGGGAGGCATGCGAACTGTAGGTGTCAATAGATAATCCTTTATTTATTGAAATCCTTCCTAACAATATTGAATCCATATGAATGGGACTCCTTTACATAGAAAATGTTGAAATGGATGACACTTATCTGCTAATTGAGTAATAAATCTTCGAATAGACTATAATCTTCCTTGTAGAGTTCGTAACTGGCATATGTTTTTTGGTGGAGGCATGTCCATGATAGATTTCACTTTTGCAAGATCAACTTCAATACCTCTACGAGAGATGATATATCCTAGGAGTTTTCCTGATTGGACTCCAAAAACACACTTCTTTGGATTTAACTTGACTTTATATTCTTCCAACCTTCAAAAAATCTTGTCCAATATTGCTAGATGACTATCTCTTGATAAGGATTTTGCTAGTAAGTCATCAACATATTCTTGCATAAGTGTATGCATGTAGTCATGAAAGATAGTAGTCATGGATCTTTGATACATTTTGTCAACATTCTTAAGGAAAAATGGCATAACATTCTAACAAAAGGTACCCCAAGCACAAGTGAAAGATATTTTATGTTGATCCTTAGGGGTGATTCTGATTTGATTATATCCTAAAAAACCATCCATAAGCGATAAAATCTCTTATCCCACCTTGAGGTCTACTATGATGTCAATATTAGGCAATGGGAAGTCATCTTTAGGACAAGATTTTTTGAGATCTCTAAAATCTGTGCATACTCTGATTCCACTAGTTGGTTTGGTGATGAGAACATGATTTGATATCCACTCTACATAATCTATAGGATGAATGAAACCAACATCCAAAAGTTTCTTCAATTTTGCTTTCACTAAGAGGGCAATATGTGGGTGCATTTTTATCAAATTTTTTTTGAGTAGTTTAGCATTTGGAACCAATAGCAAATGATGTAGAACAAGTTTTGGATCCAACCCAAGCATATTAGCATATGACTATTCAAAATTGATATATCTCTCAAAGAAGAAAGTGGTGAACTCTATTTTTTTTTTAGTAGTTAGAGATGTTGCAAAATAAATGATTCTAGGATTATCTTCTGTACCAAGATTGGATTCTTCTGATGTTTCCATGAGAAATGGCAATCTCTCTTGATTTATGGGGAGACTGTCCAACCCTCCATCCTTAGGCACCTCAGAGAGGTTTTCACCTTTAGATACATCCTTTATTTTTACTTTTTCTTGGTCTAAAGGTTCCTTTCAGTTTTCACCTAGAGACCTATTCTTTTTATTTTTCTTATTTTTGTGACTAGAGGGTGGAGAAGACTCTCCAAATTATGTTGTGTTGTTGACCTCTATGATAAAAAACAACTTTATGATCACCACTTGGTATCCCTTCTTGAAGTCCCATGAACTTAGCTATTGCTTCATCATTCTTGAATGTGTCTAAACTTGGTGGTCCTTATTGATCCCAATCTATTAGTTGTGGGTAAATGAGGGGTAATCCATCATTAGTATCATTAAGGCTCAATGAATAATTGGATATGGTAAAAAAAAGGTATCATCAGAATCCAAAAAGTTTTTGATCCAAGAACAACCACTCATAGGTTTGGTTTGGGGTGAGGATAGGTCAAGATTAATGAAAATTTTGGCTAGGTCATAGTCATTAGATGTGTAGGAATCCCACTCCCATTCATTGGAGTTAGTTTTTGTATGGTATTCCTCAGATGTCTCAATTTCATTTGAAGCATCAAAATTTTCACTCAAGGGAAACTTAGTACTAGGAGGATTCACCGCTGGTGGTACATAACCTAACCCAATGTTCTTTGGTAACCAAGGAGGCAATATTGGTTTTGTCATTCCATGTTTGTTCAATCCAAGATCACTATGTCCATCATAACCTTTTTTCTTCATAATATTAAACCCTTTTGAATATCACTCAACTAGTAATTGCTTGGGCTTAGTATCCTCTTCATCTTTGTAAATCCATGTAGAAATGTCCTCACCTATAGACTCTTCACTCAACTCTATCCACTTAGTAAATGTGGTAGAGGGATTATGAATGATGACTTTAGACTTATTCTTGATAGGATGAGGTTTGGAATAATATTTTTGCAACATAGGTAACTTCCCAACACAAAATAAGCTCTCAATGTTGTATTCACCACATCTCCTATCATGGATCTAGACCTTAGGTTTGAAAGGTGTAGTGGATGGAGTGTATGATTTAACTAGAGAAGATGGATCAATGTAATGTGATGAGGTGAATGTTAAGGCTTCTCTATTAATATTAACTTGATGTTCAATGGTCCCTTTCAAATTAATGCAATATTGGAAGGGTTCAGGATCACCTGGTATAGTGATTTCAATGTCGTTATGCTAAAACTTAAGGCATTGATCGTATGTGGAAGGAATGACCCTTATGGCATGAATCCATGGGTGACCAAGGAGAATATTATATGGAAATTATAGATCCAAGACTTGGAATATTATTTTTGAATAGCAAACCCAAATCTTATAGGAAGTGTGTTTAAACCCTTGTATAAGTGCTCAACATTGTCATAATCCTTGATAATGATTTTCTTAGATTCATCTATATACAAGCTTTAGAGAATCCCAATGTTGTGACTAATTTTAAGGTGCATATATTTAGACCTTCTCCACCATCTACCTAGACTCATTTTATTTTGTGTTTATTAATGTATTCCTCAAGGTGCAATGGATTGTTATGGTTTGGTTTATGTGTGGAAAGATCTTGCTCAAAAAATGTGGCGTGATGGGTGGTGGCTAAGTAACCTACCATGGCCTAAAATTGATTGATATTTAGGTCAGTGGGCATGGATGTATCTTGTAAAGATTTATCTAAAATGGCATTATGCTTAGGGGATATGTGAAGAAAATTGAGAATGGATATTTTCCTGAGAGTCTTTCCTAGATGGTCTAGGAGGTTATACTGAATTTTTGGTTATGGGTTTGAAGTAGCTCCTTGCAAGGTCATTTTAGCTCTACGAGTGGTAAAGAAACATTCTAAATTTTTATTTATGGTAATGGTAGCAACATGGTTATCAAAGGCTTGAATGTGATTGATGGTATAGTCATATGATACATTGGTGTATTTGGCATTATTATTGGTATTTTCCCCTGGACCAGAGGCTTTTCATTTCTGTGGTCTTGTAGGGGAGTCTTGAATATGGTATGGTCAACATTTATTTTCCCTTGTGAATTGTCCACTAATATGTCACCTTGTTCAATAAGGTCTTGGATAAGGTTCTTAAGTGTCCAATATGATGATGTTTTACATCCCTTGGTATGATGGCACTCACAATATTCATTGTCATTCCACCAATTTGTTTTGACTAATGATGGTTTAAGTATGAAATTTTAATTATGTTGGATTATAAGAGTTTCTTCAAGACCGACTCAATGAGTTCTCCTAAGGGTGTGTATGTTTGTTTAGGCATGTTATTTTGTGGGGGGCCTCTACGTTGTTGATTGTTTTGGACTGTGTTGGTAGCTTGGTCATGACTTGGTGTTGGATGATTTTGCGTAGAATGACTTTTAAGATCAATGGTGGGGTGAGCTTGGTTAATCACTTTGGCATCAACTACCCCATAATTGGTGAAATTTTTGTTTCTAGACCAAAATTTTCTTTTTTCATTAGGAGCATTTTTGTTTTCTTTGAAGATTTTGACTAGTCCTTTCACCATAAAGGATTTCTAAATAAAGAAACCCTTCTCAATGACATCCTCAAATGTGTTACAACATTAGATTTAAAGTTGAATCATAAATTCTATGTTGAGGTTTTCTATAAAAATGGGAACCAACTATTTTTTTGGTATGTGACAAGGATATTTTCTAGGCATGTTTTTGCATCTTTGATAAAATAATGTAAGTGATTCTCCTTATTTTTTTTTGGTTGTGAAAAAATTCACTAGGGTCATGTCAATTTCAATGTTATAAGCAAAGTGTGCAATAAACTTATCAACTAGTTCATTCCATGTATGTATCCTAGGAGGAAGGTGTGCGAACCACTCTAGATTTTTCCCTAAAAGGCTGCATGGAAACAATCTCATCAAGTACATAGGATCATATGAAATTTCCATACATGCAATGTTAAACTCTCTTAGGTATTCTATTGGATCTCATGTCCCCATATACTTGATAAAGCTTGGCACATTAAAGTGTGGTGGGAAAGGTGGAATGCATATGCTCCTATCAAAGGGATAAGAACATAATTCCTCCATTAAGTAGTTCATCTTTTTTGTACCCAATTTCATGTTTACCATTTTTCATTACATTATTTGCATTTGTTACACTAAAGTTTCCATGGTTGATGAGGGTATGTTTGCTTGACTTTGCATGGGTGGGTTGGTGTTGGTGTTGAGTGTGTTAAGATGTTTGTATGATGAGTTTTAGTTTTGAAATTTGGATGTAAGTGTTGTGTTTGGATTGATGTTTTGTTGCAAAGGATTTTGATTTACTTGTTGGTAGTTAGGTGTGAGCATGGTATTGGTATTGGTATTGGTTTGCTATTGTGGTATGAAGTTGGTGTTTGGAGTGACATGTTGTTGTGATGGAGGTTGGTTGGTGTGTTGGAATTGAGGTGTAAAGTTGGTGTTTGGAGTGACATGTTGTGATGGGGGTTGTTTGGTGTTTAGGTTTGATCCAAAGACATGTTGATGTTTGGTGTAGTGCTGGTCGTTTGGGTTGGAACTCTTGATGTGGCAATATGGACCCTTCTCATCTTGTGTGGGGGATTTTAGTTTCTATTGGTTTATGGTGTGGTCTTTTTGGTGTATGCCATACTAAATAGATTTGCAAAAGTCATGCCCATGGAATTAGAGGATGAACCGAATAGATTGCTAAATGTTGGAGTTGGTCCTTGTGATATTTTACGTGTTCTTTTGGTGCCAAATGTTGAAGGGGAGGGATGTGCGCAGTTTTCACATTATACATTTCTCTCCCAATAGGAAAAATAGTTTGCATTTATTGTGAGGATAATTTACCTTGTGAATATATGTTTTGACCAAGACCTTGAGTTTGTGCTTGTGTTGTTCCCTCTACAATTTTGGAAGTTTCAAAACTAAAGGAGGGGTTAGCACCTTTTTGAGCAAGTGCAAGAAAGAACTTATTAGGATCTACATTGACTAGCTCCTCTACAACTCAGAATATCCTAGGATCTTGGGAAGCTTGTTCAATTTCTTCAGGTGTTAGACATTGGTTGACCTCTTTCAACGTGATATTATCAAATGGGTTTGGTGTTTCACCTTGTGTTGTTTGAGGTGTGTTTGATGTTGACCCAAAGTTCATTTTTCTAGTTGGATTGAAATAGGGATCATATGAGGAATCCATGTCACTTCGTTTCCTTTGTGCCCTAGTCAAGACCATATAAGACTTGTGACTTTGTATGGAAAAAAATTTGGTATGTATGAAACTAAGATGAAGATGCAAATTGAGGATGAAGATGGAAGATGGTAATGACACTATGCTATATTTTTAGATTTTTGGACTATAAGGAGGAAAACACAAGCAATGACCAATTTTTTGACATGAAAAAGTGATAATGAGGTTATGACTATGCTTGGGATGCAAAGTGCTAATTAGACTATGACTATTACTATGCTTGGAATTGATATGCAACCTTGTGCCCTATAGGAGGATACTACACAAACTATGATGGACCAAAGTGGCAATGCTAAATGGAAAGATCTCAAGAAGATAAACCAAAATGATGATGATGATGATGATTTGAATAAAGGTGAACCTAAACTAGACACATGAGTTGTAGGCCCAACCTAGATATAAGATTGACAAGAGGTATGATAAGGTCAAGACATCTAGAAATGAGACTAATGGTTTTCCCAATAGTATGATAAGCCTCCTAATCTCAAGAATCAAGGATGATACTAAAATATGGCTAAAATGTGGTAGATGTAAACTAGGACTATGCAAGATGACCTAAGGTGAAATATGTAATGCTATGGATGGAATGACTAAAACTAAACAAGTTGTGATCTGAGTGCACAATTATAGTCTACAAGGAAACTAAAAGTTGATTTTATAGATATTTCCCCAAAATTTTTGATCTTGATAGTTGCGATGTTTCAGACCACATATGTAGTGCAAAGAGCTAGTCAATTGTGGTGCAAGATCATTCAATTATAATGCATATAAAATGCACATTTTTGGATTGCTAGGACTTTTGAAAATTGTAGTGTACAGTCAGACGATTGTTGTGTTCTAATAAATAATTGTGATGTTCTTCTTGTTGAACCTAATTTGATGTTTTCTAGGTTGTTTTCTGATTGTGGCTAGTTTGAATTTGATCATAAAACCAACACTTGAAAAATAGACTTGGCTAAATTTGACTCTTTGAATTTTTGGAAATCAAGTATTTTTGCAAGTTTTCTTCCACAAAAATTGCTTGGCCTTGGCTCACAAACAATGAAGACAAGCACAACCTAAGGAATAGGGTTTGTCTAATAGATTTGGGCTTACCTCACCCTAGCTAGAGTAATGTAATCTGAGAATGTGGAGTGGGTGAAGCTAGAGTATGCTAAGGTCATGGACCACCTTAACACCTCTTGCCTTGAAAGGAGTAACTCCAAAAAATTAACCTTGCCACCTCAACCAAGAATCAGACATGGTAAGTAATGTCTTGTGATGATGGTATCCTAATGCACCAATAATAAGAGATGACCAAAAAAGTCTAGCTTCTAATAACAATGGCTTTCTAGGAGGTTGGTGAACACTAGAGGTATAATTCAGATGTGAGACACTTAAGCCTCTAGTCAATATGACTATGGTTAGTTGTTCCATGATAGTATTTACATGCAAGGTATAATGTCCCTAGATAATGCTACTAGCTTTCACCTTCACACCTTTAATATATCCCACCTAAAAAAACATGCTTTGAGGTTGCCCCCCTTGAGTTCTTTGTTAGGATGTGTCTTAAAGGTAGGCCTCTTAAAAAAAAGAAAAGTGATTGATATGTATTTCTCTTACACCCAATATCACATGAAGTGCAAGGGGAGAGGATACACACACACCAATCTAAGATTTGACACAATGTGCAAGTGCACCAAATACAGAAGACACTTGTTCTTTTTAAGCACCAATTCCAAATGTTGCTAATTTAGAAATCACAAACAAATAATGGAACCCTGTAAAAAATTGGATTAGTAGTTTGGATAACAATTTCTTCTCCAAACAATTTCCACAAGTTGAAGATCAAATATTAGCAACATAAAAAACATCTATCCTAATGAATGTAAAAAATAGAAAATGAAAATATTAAGGTTATACCCTCTTTGATTGTTGTACACAGAGGCTCAGATGCATCACAAGGATGTGGTGCAGAAATAGATGATTGTGGCAACTATAATAATGATTGTGCAAACAAAATAGTGACTACGGTACACTGGTAAGTCTTTTCAACAAACTATTGAATGATTGTGGTATAAAAATCCTAGGTTGAAAAACATAGATCTGATAAAAACCAACAAAAATTGATAATGGATATGATATTAGCAGGTGTTTGCATGTTAGAAAAATAACTAGAAACCCAAAGAACTCCCTAAAACTGTAATAATTGAATGATTTGAGCTTGCAAACAATGATAATCAAATGTGTCATTCTAGGTGACGATTGTGGCTCTGTAATAAAAAAATTACGATAGTCATACAAAAATTGCGAAATTTTAAAGCTTAATTGTGTCGTTTGTAGATTGATTGTGGAAGACTCCTAAAAATTAGAATTTTGCTAAAATTTCAAAAAAAATATTAGTTCACATCAGGTTCATCAAATGTAGATAGGGTTTAGAATTTAGGGAATATGCATGAATCAATAATAGCAACCATAAAACTATCTAATCCAAGCAGTAAAGACCCTAATCCAACAATGAAGTACAAATAAACATAGAAATCACAATAATAAAGTAACATAACCTCAATTCCTATGCCATAGTTGAATCACCTCCATTGCTCTTCTCCATTTTGCTTTATTTTTTCTTAGATATGTAGTATAAAATATACTCAACGAGCTTGATGTTGACAATTGATAGATTGATCTCTTGATAGAAAAACTTCAAAGACTGTGGTTAACCTTGAAATGAAGATGATGACTTTCTTATATACAAATCCCAATTCAAATGAAGAGTTAGAATTAGATGATGATGTATGGTGATCAATGGATGAGGTCGATTGAGACAAGGATAAGGATGAATGGACTAAAACTCAATAAAGTAGTTGAGATTTATGGCTTAGCCAAGAAGAAATTCAAATAAAATAATGACAATTATTTAATTTAAAGGAGGGAAAATGAATAATTAAATAATTAAAAATAATTATTTAATTATAGAAGAAAAGATGACAATAAATAATTAAATAAATAAAATTTATTTAATTATGAGGGGACAAGGGGGTGTTAGTAATGTAATTTAAATAAAATTGATATTTATTTAAATTAATAAAAGGAAGAATAAGATAAAGGGAATTAATTAAATAATTAAGAATTATTAAATTAATAGAGGAAAATGACATTAGAAAATAATTAAATAATTAAAATTATTTAATTATGCAAGGATGAAGGCCAATTAGTGGTAAAATGTTGCTTGCAAGCTTAGAATTTTTTTTCAGTTTCTACAATACATTATAGACTCATATCCTCTCTGTGTTCTTGGTAAACCCAATATGAAATCCATGCTTATATTTTCCCAAGGTGTCTTAAATATTGTCAAGGGTTTATACAATTCATTATTCTAACTACTCCCTTTTATTACTTGAAAAATTCTACATCTTTGAACATACTTCTTGAAATCCTTATATATCTATGGCCAAAA
The DNA here is from genome assembly GCA_007258455.2 of Sequoia sempervirens. Lineage (NCBI taxonomy): Eukaryota > Viridiplantae > Streptophyta > Pinopsida > Cupressales > Cupressaceae > Sequoia > Sequoia sempervirens. The sequence continues at coordinate 22,342 of VDFB02121032.1, read as the reverse complement.
GTAGTGTTCACTCACCAAAGATACTGCCTTATCTACCCCAAAATGTCCTGTTAGTCCTCCACTATGCTTCTCCTTAATTAAATTCTCCCTCATTGAACTCCTTGGAATGCACAATTGATTTCCCTTGAACAACATATCTTCTAAATGAAATAACCCAACCATTGACTCCTATTTGCCACTATTGGTTCCTTACATGCCTTGCATGCTTCAACAAAATATGAATCATCCTCATACACATGTTTTAGTTCTTCAAAACCAAATACTTTTATCTTTATTTTTTTCAACAAATTCCTCTTTCTTCTCAGTGCATCTACAAATTTATTTGACTTACCACTCCTATACTTCAACATAAATGTATAACTCTACAAGAACTCAAATCAACTCATATGTCTCTAGTTCAACTTATCTTGACTATTCAAATATTGCAAGGCTTGATGATCAGTATATAATTATGCTAGGACGAAAGTGGTAAAAATGAAGCTTGCAGGGCTAGGTTATTTTTAGGTGTCTACATTTTGCCCCTCTTTGTCATAATGTTGCTTGTCACGTTGTGACAAAGAAAATGAGTCAGAGATATGCCCTAGTAAAGGTACAGAGTATCAATGCCCCCTCGGGAAATTTTTCAAATTTTGAGTTTGCGGCTGAAAAAAAATTTGGAAAGGGTCCCGATAAGTCAATTTAATGACCAGAAAAACAATGGCGCAGTTGGTTTTGGATTCTGACATGTTTAAGACAACTAATGAGGAAGTCAAAGGTGGTCAAATGAGCCTCCAGTAATAACCTTGGTTGAGAAATGTCATTTTGACTTTATAAATAGGTTGACAAAGGGGTAAAAGTCAATTCATTTCTACTATTTACCTTGCAAATTTCGAGAGCTCAGAGCGAAAGGCATAGCAGCGAGGATGGTGATTCCAGTGTTAGAGCATCGCAGGGAGATCATGCGGACATTCAGGCGGCTAGAGGGATCAGAGCCAGCGGTATGTTCCCTTGTCCTACTTTGTAATTTTCTCATTTTTTGTGTCATTTTTAGCTTTTTAGGACAAATAACATTTGCGCCATGACGCAACTATGTTCGCGTAAGCCGCAATCGTCTACGCGTTCGACGCATTTGATGCGTCATGACGCAAGTGTAAAATAAAATAGGGTAGAGCGGTGGGTTGCGCCGCATTTGACAAATTATGCGACGCATTTGACTTATCATGTCGCAATTGAATATTTGAATGCCACAATTGTCAAATTGCAACACATTCGCTGTTTTAATTGATGCAAAGGTGATTGTGTGACACAATCACCTTAATGTGATGCAATTGTGAGATTTCATGACACAAACATAAAAATACGACACACTTGCAATGTTGGAACGCATTTGGTGTGCAAAATGATGCAATTGACTCTTTGAGACGCAATTGCTTTAATGTGACGCATTTGCATTTTTCCTTGACCCTGGTTGATTTTGATGTTTCTGCGACCTTAGATGTTTTTAATGATGCTGAAAGTTGTCTAGAAAGTACTGACATATGGCTCATCTTTTTGTAGAGGCAGCTTGCCCCTATCTACATGAGAGAGAGAAGACCGACCACATTTCGGTTTGCCGACCAGTTAGGCCCGCGAGAGCAGCGACGATTGATGTGTCTGGGACTATTCTATGCTGCCTATATGCCCGCCATTCGGGCGAATAGGGGATTATTGACTGCACTATGCGAGCGGTGGCATTCAGAGACTTGTTTGTTCCACCTGCCGATAGGTGAGGCCATGATTACCTTGGAGGATGTCTATCAGATTCTTCAAGTGCCGATTTGAGAGGAGCGAATCATCTACGACCCTCACCATGGCGAGCAGACATTCTGAGCTTACATTCTGAGCTTACTATCGAGATCAAGGTGCAGGATTAGGCATCCAGAGTTACGAGATCAGGTGGGAGTTCATGGCTGAGCACTATGGCCGCTTTGATGCATTCCTTGTGACTTTGATTGGAGGGATCTTGATTCCTAACCGCCGGGGCCATGGATTTCCTATTGGTTGTGGCGACGTCTTGGTTGGCATGAGGCATGATAGGAATGTTTATGCTTGGGGTCCTTGTTTGCTAGGGACACTTTACCATCAGTTACATGATGTTTCTTATAGGAGAGGAGAGAGTATCTCCTGCGCGACGACACTGATGATGATCTGGGCGTGGGAGCATATCACCATATTTCATCCTCCCATTGAGAGACCACAGTTGGCTGAGGGAATGCCCTATGCCTATTACTACGTGGGTGCACTACAGTAGACACGGATGGGTGAGACCGGTTGGTGGTGGCACAAGATTGACACCATGGTGACATTTATCTGGAGGCCATACAGACACTGTGAGGTGTGGGACGATGAGGATGAGCACCTCAGCTTCTGCAGATAGTACAGGTACCTAATTGGTAGGACAGTGCAGACATCGCTGATCATTGAGATGTACCTACCATAGCATGTCCTGAGGTAGTTCAGAGAGTAGCAGGGTGTACCTACAGGGACAGTAGAGTATGCCCGGTCTTCCAGAGAGTACGCCTGGGGACTAGCCATCCTAGTAGCATTCACCGAGCAGCAGATTGACAGGCTAGGAGCCTAGGCATGGGGATGGAGGGGAGGAGGAGCTGATTCGGGGACCATAGCGGATTATGATCTATGGTGGCAGGCACACAGACTAGTGCCATTGATAGATCCTGACAGGCCAACACCTATGGATAGGTAGTTAGTGATACCTTGCGTGCCGAGGGTCAGACAGGGAGGCAGAGGCAGGGATAGAGGTAGAGGCCCGGGTAGGGATGGAGGTAGGGGGAGAGATGGAGGCAGGGATGGAGATGGAGGCAGAGACGGAGGTAGGGGAGGAGATGATGGTGGAGGCGGAGGCAGGGGAGATGATGGTGGAGATGGCCTGAGGCAGAGACGAGACAGTCAGAGATAGGGCCGGAGGGTGCAGCAGCGTGTGGCGAGGGTAGCATTAGATGCTATCCTTGAGGTTGGTGAGGAGGGGGAGAGAGAGGAGCAGCCTAGACAGGAGGGAGAGGGTGAGTAGAGACGGGAGGAGGAGGTGGATGTGGGGAGACAAGAGGAGGAGGTGGATGTGGGAGGACAGGAGGAGGAGGTGGATGTGGGAGGACAGGATGAGGAGGTGGATGTGGGAGGACAGGAGGTGGAGGCAAAGGTGGCAGGACAGGAGGAGGAGGTGGGAGGACAGGAGGGGGAGGTAGAGGTGGTAGGACAGGAGGAAGAGGCGGAGGTGGCAGAGGATGTGGCTGACAATGACGATGAGGAGGATGATACTATGGATGAGGCTGAGAGACTCCTCAGATGGCAGATGGTGGAGGGAGAGGAGGAGATACCCTCCAGTTCAGTGTTGCCCCAAGATGCCACGACAGATTAGAGGGTGGCTGATTTACAACAGATATTAGACGAGAGCACGACACAGGTCAAGGCACTACAGGCAGAGCTAGAGGTAGTCCGAGTAGAGCGATATTAGGCAGTCATCTGCCAGTAGGACTCAGTTCAGTGGTGCATAGAGTTCACAGCTTTATGCACAGGGCCTGTAGGGGACATGGCTCGCGAGTTGGACAAAGTGAGCACAAGATTGGGGTAGTATAGGACACTATACGAGTAGGCAGTGCCACCAGAGCGATGGGATCCTACTTTGTCTCGGTCACAGTCGAGGACAGATAATGGCCACAGATCAGGCAGTGCTAGTGGTAGCAGGAGTCACACTAGCATCAAAGGATCTACTTTGACAGGGCACACATCTAGGCATAGGTCACATCACTCACGCAGGCATACCCCTGGTCACCATTTGGGTCACAGTCATGGGTCGACTGGTTCAGTATAGAGGTCAGTACAGGGACAGCCACCAGTGATAGATCCGTCCACCTCTCAGAGTCCAGTGGTAGTGACATCACATATGCCCATTACCATGGAGATGATGCCTTCATTCTCAGTTCCACTGGTAGCACAGACAGAGGCTGCCATAGGTCCACCTATCAGTTCAGTGCCAGGTTCAGAGCTGCGACCGCCACATTCTTCACCATGAGGGGATGATGAGAGTCTACCCTAGGGGCATTTTGTTATTATGACATGCTATGTATAGATTATTGAGCTTGCGAGCTCCATTTTTGGGATATCTCATGACTTTATCCTGTGACATTGTATATTTTTGAGATGATACTATATGATGATGCAGTTTTGATGCGGCCTACATGTGTTATGTGATGTTCTTTGATTTAATGCATTATGATATGTATGATGTATGATGTTGATTTATGATGTATCATGTATGTCCTATGATGCCTATTTGTGATTTTGATGCCATGATGATGCAATGCTTATTTATATGAGATGATGATGATGTGCATAATGTTTTTAGTAAAAGATGCAATGTTTGATGATTATGTATGGCCCTAATGCAATGTTTATATGATCATGTATGCATTTATGTTTTTGGATGCCACAGGATATCATCATGAGATGGACTTGAGAAGACGATGGGACTAATGAGAGAAGATGACCAGACCAAAGAGGAGAAGACATGAGACTGACGGAGATGCATATTAATTCCTAGACCAAATCCTTCAACGCTTTACTGTAGGACTTTAATATTTATTGCTCTTAATCATCATTGGGAAAACTGTTGTAATGGCCAACAAACACCATGATATGACATAGATCAAGGTGTGCAAGGTCATAACATTACGTAATACCAACAGTCACATACAAGGATGATCATGACTCATACTAAGGGCGTGATTGCCCCAGTCTTTTTGTCATAATCAACCACAAGTAGAAAAAGACAAGGACAAATCATGAAACATCGTTGCTTCTCTAAATCCTATTTTGAGGATATCCTTGAGAAACTAGCGGCATGATTGTCAAAATACAAAAACCAATAAAGCCCTTACCATGATATGTCATTGTTTTTCTAAATCCCAAAATCAGGACCTCGCTGAGAAACTAGTAGTCATGCATGTCAATCGTCATGATACGTCACTGCTTCTCTAAATCCTGCTTAGTGGGATCTCGCTGAAAAACTAATAACATGATAAAAAATGAAAAGACAATTGTCAAGTGTTTGCCAAGTGTGTCTGGATATCCATTGTTCCGATGTCAAGATGCGATGTTTGATAATGTCGAGATGTCGAAATGTTTAAATTTTTGATGATGTTTAGATGAAAAATGTTGAGAGTTGCTGAATTTAGGAAGGACACACCCTGAATAATGTTGATGCCGAGAGGATTTGATCCCTAATAGTCGTAAGGGGTCCCTCAAAATGATGATGATGCCTAGGAAGGACACATCCTAAGTCATAGATGACAGAGTTGGTTCTTCAGAAGGACACATCTGAAGAATACTGATGTCACCAAGAGTGATCTTTAAATGTCAAGAGGATCGCTCAAAATGTCGAATGACAATGACGATGCCTAGGAAGGACACATCCTAAGGCATAAATGATAGAGGTTATCGTTCAGAAGGACACATCTGAAGGTTAACCGAAATTTGATAGTTTGACAGGTTATCATGATTTGACTTGCTTTGACCGATTTTGACTTGTGTTTGTCTATATGCCGATATTGCCATGATGATATGAGTGACGTGCTGATGAGATTGTCATGCTGAAAAAATGATTGTTTTACTTTGTTTTATGCGTTTTCCCATCTAGAACATGATTGAAGACTTTTGACGTGTGTGCCAGTGTAGTGCCATGAACCCTAATGAACTGACCTAGTGTGGCCTCGGGGGCTCATCGACAGATGGCCTTGCCTACGTCATACACTTAGAGACCTCCTAGTTCGACACGATCAATGACTTTGTCCAAAGGACAGAAGTTTGCATCATGATTTTATTTTGACAAACCTAAAAGGACTGACCTAATGTCTTAGGGACTCAAATGTGAATCTTTCCTATGTAGCAAGTGCGCAGAGACAACGTAGTTTAGACAAATGACAAAGACTGACTGACATGATTGACTTTGACAAGAGATGACACTGCGTTTGCGTTCTTCGAGTAGTCTGATGTTTTGTTTGTAGTTTTCTTCAGGACGTTTTATGATTTTTAGGTCTTTTTCCAAGACTTTTTGTGATGTTTTTGTCTTTTTTTAGGACTTTTTGCCAATGTTTTTGTCTTTTTTAATTACTTTTTTGCCAATGTTTTTGTCTTTTTTTAGGACTTTTTGCCAATGTTTTTGTCTTTTTTCAAGACTTTTTGCCAATGTTTTTGTCTTTTTTTAGGACTTTTTGCCAATTTTTTTGTGATCATATGTGAAATCCACTGTAGTTGCATGATAAACATTTTTCCCCCAGTCAGGTCCAAGACTTAGCCCTTTTTTTTACGGAACATGGGTGGGATGTTGCTGGTTTTCTAGATGGATAGTCATCAGGACTTGATGTCAATCGTTTATCCACTATGACAGGTAGGGTAGGATGTGGTGGTGATTTGCGTAATAATGGTGGAAATACCTTTCATCCTAGGCCAAGTTAGACAAAATGACAGTAGATGGCAGAGCAATGATTGATTATGCATGGCACCTGTTTGCCAAGTTTTCACCATGGTACTTGCCCAAAGCGCCTATTTGCTAGGTTTTCACTATTGAACGAATCATTTTTCTCTTTACTATTTTCATGATTTTTTGAATTTTTTGGTGTCACCAAGACGCCTGTTTGCCAGGTTTTCATCAAGGTGACAATTTTTTTATCATTTTTCAAATTTTTTTATTTTATTTTATGGTTTTCAACTCAATCCTCTGATGCTATGCGTAGAACCTTCGGAGATGTAAACTGTTGATGGGCTTTGTCAATTGTTCTCCATCTGGAGTTGCCAGCTGATAGGCTCCAAAGCCAAAAGAAGTTATGATAATATAGGGACCCAGCCAGTTTGGTTCAAATTTTCCTGGCTTTTCTCTGTCAGCTTGGTTCTTGGGGTTCTGCATGAGAACTAGGTTGCTAATGTCAAACTTTCTAACCATAACCTTTTTATTGTAGCTACGACAAAGATGGTTCTGATATGCTTGGAGATGGTTCAGTGAATTTTGTCTTCTTTCTTCCAGCATTTCTAGCTTGTGCAAGCGTGATTGTCGATACTCCTCTTCATTAGTTAAACCCTTCAGGGAGACTCGTAGTGAAGGAATTTTGACCTCAATGGGAAAGATGGCCTCAGTGCCAAAGACTAGGGAAAATGGGGTGGCTCCTGTAGGCATATGAATGCTAGTTCGGTAAGCCCACATAGCAGGGTTGAGTTGTATGTGCCAGTCGCGACCAGTGTCATTGACAGTCTTTTTTAGAATTTTGACAATGGTTTTATTTGATGCCTCAGCTTGGCCATTTCCTTGTGGGTAGTATGAAGATGAAAAATGGTGTTGAATGTGAAATCGATCACATAACTCACATATATCTTGGTTTTTAAATGGACGTCCATTGTCAGTGATGATGGATTGTGGAAGGCCATACCGACAAATGATGTAGTTAAGGATAAACTTGGATATTTGTTTTTCGGTAATATATGTCAATGGGATGGCTTCAATCCACTTCGTGAAATACTCAGTGGCGGTAATAATGAATTTATGGCCATTGGATGAGGTTGGATGAATCTTACCTACGAGGTCAAGTCCCCATTAAGCGAAGGGCCAAGGAGAAGTGATTGGCCGAAGTTCTTGTGCTGGAGCATGGACCAAATCACTATGGATCTAACATTTGTGACAAGTTTAGACATATTCAATTGCATCCTTTTCCATTATCGGCCAATAATACCCAAGTCTCGTTACTTTCTTAGCCAGAGTAGGACCACTCGAATGAGACCTGCATATACTGTCGTGCACTTTACATAAGGTCGTACATGCTTTGTTAGTGTCAAGACATCTAAGGAGGGTATCGTCAAAACTGCGGTGGTAAAGGGTGTCACTGACGATGGCATACTTTGCAGGATTTTGGATGAAGGACTTCCTTTGGTTATTGGACAGGTTCAGTGGAAGGGTTTGAGATTTTAGGTAGTCATAAATATCCTGATACCAGGGAGAGTTGGGACCAACAAGTTTACAAACAATTTCTAATTTTGGGATATCATATGTCGGTATCAAAAGCTGTTCTGCTAAGAACTCAAATTGTGACACATTTTTAGGGATGTCCAAAAGAGAACCAATAGTAGCCATTGCATTAGCTGCCTTATTCTATGTCCTGGGGATTTTTTCAAAAGAAATCAACTGGAAGTATGTCAGGAAACTATCCACCATCCTCTTGTAGGGAAGCAGCTTCTCATCCTTTGTTTCATAGTCATCATTCACTTGTTTGATAACAAGTTGGGAATCTCTGAATACAAGCAACGTCTGAATTTTCCATTTACTTGCCATCTTGAGACCTGTGACTAGTGCTTCATATTCGGAAATGTTATTTGTACAAGGGAAGGTGATCCGGTATGACTTAGGGATTGAATCCCCCTATGGTGTGATAAACAAGATTCCGACGCCTGAGCCATGACTAGTATGAGATCCATCAAAATATAGCTTCCATGGTACCACCGGTTCCACATGAAAAATGGACTCATCGGGAAAATCAGTTACTAGTGGATGAGTAACTTGAATCGGTGCATCCGCTAGTTGATCTGCTATTACCTATCCTTTTATTGCCTTACACTTGACATAATGTATGTCATACTCACTTAGTATCATGACCCATTTTGCCAACCGGCTTGTTAATGTCGCCCGACTTAAGAGATATTTCAGTGGATCAATCTTGGCGACCAGTTGTGTCTGGTGACTGAGCATATAGTGTCTTATTTTTTGGGATGCAAATACAATAGCAAGGCATGCACGTTCAATGTATGTGTAGTTCAACTCATACCCTATTAGTGTGCAGCTGATATAATAGATGGCTCTTTCTTTTCCTTCATGATCATTTTGTGCCAGTAATGCCCCCAGTGCTGAACTAGTAGTCGAGATGTATAGGATCAACGACTTTCCATGAATGGGCGACATGAGGACGGGTGTTGACAGTAGGTAATCCTTGATTTGCTAAAAGGCCTCTTGACATTTATTCGTCCATACAAAGGGGATACCCTTGTGCAACAGATACTGGAATGGGTGATACTTATCTACCAATTGGGTGATGAAATGCCAAATAGATTGTACTCTTCTTTGCAGAGTTCTGAGTTCATTGATTCCTTTGGGTGGAGGCATGTCTATGATTGCTTTGACCTTTGCCAGATTGACCTTTATGCCTCTTCAGGAAACTATGTATTCCAATAGTTTACCTGATGTGACCCTGAAAACACACTTCTTAGGATTTAGCCAGACTTTGTACTCTTCAAGTCTTTTGAAAATTATGTCGAGTACCTTCAAATGATCTTTCTTGGTTGCTAATTTGGCCAATAGGTCATCTACATAATCTTCCATTATTTTGTGCATCATGTCATGGAAGATCGTGGTCATAGCCCTTTGATATGTGGCACCTGCATTTTTGAGACCAAATGGCATGATGTTCCAACAATATGTACCCCATGGGCAAGTAAATTTCATTTTGTGCTGGTCTTCAGGAGCAATGCGGATTTGATTATAGCTAGAGAAACCATCCACGAGGGATAGCATCTCATATCCTACTATTAGGTCCACTATGATGCCAATGTTTGGCAAAGGAAAGTCATCCTTTGGGAATGCCTTATTTAGGTCTCAGAAATCTGTACAGACATAGATAAACCCATTTGGCTTTGTGACTGGGACCAGATTAGAAATCCATTCAGTGTAGTCAATAGACCATATGAATCCGGCCTCTAGCAATTTCTTTAACTTGGCCTTGACCAATAGGGCAACTTGGGGGTGCATTTTGCACAACTTCTGCTTGACTGGTTTAGCATTAGGTAATAGTGGCAGATGGTGCAGAACCAGTTCTGGGTCCAATCTTAGCATGTCAGCATAGGACCATGCGAAATTGATTTTTCGTTCTGCAAAGAATTTATGAAATTCTGGTTTCTCTTCGTCAGTCAATGATGCAACAAATAAGACCATCTTGGGGTCTTCTATAGTTGAAATGTTATCCTCTATTGTGTCCTCGATAAGCATAGCCGATTTCTCCTGCTGCATGGGGAGAAATTCCAGTCCTCCATCTTTGGGCACCTCAGAGAGGTTTTCACCCACATATACGTCCTTTATTTTTACTATTTTATCATCAAGAGGTGCCTTTTGGTTTTCACCTAGAGACGTTTCATTTTTTACTTTATTTTTATTTTTTCTTTTGCGACTAGAGGACGAAGTAGTCTCCCTGAAGTATGTCATGTAGTCTAAATCAATGGTGAATCCTGATTTGTGGTCCCCACTAGGTATGCCTTCTCGTAATCCCATAAATTCAGTAATTGCCTCATCATTCTGAAATGTGTCCAGGACTGGCGGTCCTTGTTGGTCCCAATCGACTAGTTCAGGGTAAACTAAGGAAATGCCATCGTCAATGCTGGTTAATGGAGGTGAGGATGCGGACAACATGCAGATGGATTCAGTGATGTTGTAGATGAGGTTATCATCATCCAACTCTATATCGGACTCTATCCAATATTCTCCTTCACTAGTGTCATATTCGTTGTCAAAATACGAAGTGAAGGATTTAGAGCCCTGGTTGTCAATGTCGTCTAATACTTCAGATGGATTAGACTGAGGAGGTTCATATGATGGTTGTTGTATGTCATGGGAAGTGGTAATGGGACTTTGACTATTTGGTACCTATTCAATTTTGAATGTTTTCCAAAATCATTGTTCAGAGGTCAGTTCCCCTGGTTCGACAAACAAATCATCAAGACAACAGTCACTTAGGGATCGTTCTGAGCCAAATTCCCACTCATGGGAGTCTGTTTCGGTAAGGGTTTCCCTAGTAGTCTTGACACTATCCAAAGCATGTACTCACTCATTTGAAAGTCCAGAGGTACGTCGATCGTCATTGTCGGGTGATCCAAACCCTAATCCAAGATAAAAGATTAAACTAGAAGGGTAAACAATTCCTTCTTTGCACCACTCATGTGTTCCTTTGATCCTAAACTAGAAAATAAAAGATTATCTGATGAAGCATGGAAGATTGTCAATAAATATGGCTTCCTTTATCTGCAATTTCCAACTTTTACTTATTTAAGAGTTGGATGCTTTGCTAGCTATCCATATATGCTTCCTCATTATCCTAGTGATAAAATTGTTCTAATGAAATTATGTAGGAATATTATTGTGGTTCATAGTTATGATACAAAAATACTAGTATGGGCCGAATTATTCTTGATCCATGAAGAATCGAAGCATAACGGAGCCACCAATACTCGAATATCAACAAGATCAATCAAACATAATTAAAACTAAAGATTTCATCAAAACATAACATAATAAATTATGAAGGCTTTCAAAACATCTATTCTAATCCATCTGAAACATATCTTGTTGTGGAATTAGTGTTGTGTTGATGTGGAACGATGACCCTTTCCCAATCCCTTGATAAGTGAGCTTGTTTCAATTGATTCTATGGAAGAGAATTGATGAAACCATGGTGTTTGATGTATGAAAACCTAGTTTATACTAAAATGAACATGATGCAAGCTAAGTTACCATGATTTTATGCTATAAATGATTTAATTATGCAATCGCTAAGCTAAAATTATGCTAAAATATGAAAACCCTAATTTATTTACAAACTAAGATGGATGCATGGAAGATATTAATGGATGCTCTAAGCTATTATGCAATGAAAATGAACTAAAACAAGATAAAAAGTGAGTAAAAGATGAGTGAGTATGTGAGTGAATTCAACAACATAAGTTTGCAATAAAAGATGGATCCATATGTCTCCAAATAGTGATCTATTTATAGGAGAGCAAATGAGGAATGGATGGTTGAGATGATGAGGGCACAGCCCGAGCCTTAGAAAATAACCCACAAACAAGAGAATAATTTTATTATTCAGAAAATGGAGCTTCTTACATGTAGAGGATCTCAAATCCCCAAGTTCTACAACACATGCAAATTACAGAAAGCTACAGAATAACCCTTTCACAATATGCGAGCTTGTCCCCAAAAAGTTACCCAAAAATTAGAAACCCGCCCATAAATAGAGTTCCTCATTAGTTTGGAGCCAAAACAACATTAAAATTTGAGCTTAGGCAGTTTGGCGCTGAAAATTTACAATATGAAGTTCAAATTTCAAAAGAGCATTTGCAATTGTATCTTCTAGAAAGTGCGCCAACTTCCCGGGGCCATAACTTTTGATCCGAGACTCCGATTCGTGAGCCGTTTGAACTGTTGGAAAGGTCTCGAAGTCAATAATGCGCTCAAATTATGCTACACCAATTTCAACAAGTTTCGGGGCCGATATGGGAACTCTAAGTGCCTCAAATCTCACTCGAAAGATTTTCAGGTGAAAATTTGGGAAACTAAAACTGCAATATCTTTCAACCTAGGAACAGAAAATAAAAATCGTAAATTGGGAATTTCATTATGACGAAAAGGGTATCCAAAAATGTAAAAACATCTAAAAACCGAGAAACTTGAAATTTAACTATTTTTGGGTGATGCAAGATTTCCCTTACACCACTGGATGCTCCTGCATCAGACACCCAGGGAAATTTGAGAAGTGACCTCATCACATCTCAGATGGTGGAGGAAAAACCCAAACGATCAACCTCTGCCTTAGGCAACCAGGAGGAATCTTCAACAGGCCTTCCTTTCCATTTCACCAGATATTCTTCATACTGCATGTTCTTGGTACTCCTTCCCACATGACTATCCAGGATTTCTTCAATCTCCTCCTTTCTAAAGTAGGTGCTGAAATCCCACACTGCTCCATCATTGGTACTTCCTCTCGCACCACATTCATGATACTCACAAATCTGAAATGTTGAACACAAGGGAAATGTTGAATCCATCTGAAAACTCTACCTCATATGCATTCCCGAATCATGCCTCTTCAAAATTTTATAGGGACCGAACTTCTTCATCTTCAATTTGTTATATGTTCCCACTGGAAACCTTTCTTTCCTCAAGTGGACCATCACTTCATCACCAATCTAAAACTCCTTATACTCCTCTTCTGATCTGCCTTAGCCTTATACTGCATATTCATCTTGTTAATATGTTCTCTTACCTTCTCATGTATATCCTTGATGTGTTCTACAAAATCTTCAGCTTTACCACTTATTTTCTTCTCTTGGTCTATCTTCCTCAATTCTGGAGCTGTTATGGGGCTACCTCCATACACAATCTGGAATGGTGATCTACCAGTACTTCTATTGACAGAATTGTTGTAAGAAAATTCTGCCTGGGGTAATATCAAGTCCCATTCCTTGGGTTTATCTCCTACCAAACATCTCAGTAGTTTACCCAGACTCCTGTTAACAACCTCTGTCTACCCATCTGTTTGTGGATGGTGTGCAGAACTGAACTTCAACTCTGTCTTCAACTTCTTCCACAAGGTCCTCCAAAAATACCCCACAAATTTGGTGTCACGATCTGAAACAATACTCTTTGGCAGACCATGTAGCCTCACCACCTCTTTGAAGAACAAGTCAGCAATGTGGACTGCATCATGGGTCTTCCGACATGGAATGAAATGTGCCATCTTCGAAAACCTGTCAACTACCACAAATACTGAATCATTCCCTTGTTGTGTCCTTGGAAAACCAAGAACAAAATCCATACTTATATCCTCCCATGGCCTCTTTGGTACAGGTAAGGGCTGATATATGCCTATATTCTGGCTCACTCCTTTAGCCATCTGACATAGCCTACAGCTTTGTACAAACTTCTTCACATCCTATGACAAATGAGGCCAATAATAATGCTCACTGATAATGGCAATGGTCTTATCCTGACCAAAATGTCCTGCCAATCCTCCACTATGCTTCTCCTTTATCAGGTTGTCCCTCATGGAACTCCTCGGGATACACAATTGACTTCCCTTAAATAACATGCCATCCTGGATTATGAAATCTATCCACCTTGTCCTGTCCACTGTAATAGGTTCCTTGCAAGCTTTCCAAGCCTCTACAAAATTAGGATCTTCTGCATATAGTGTCTTGAGTTCATTGAATCCAACCACTTCAATCTGCATCTTTGTCATCAATGTATGCCTCCTACTTAAGGCATCTGCAACCTTATTTGACTTCCCACTCCTATGTTTCAAAACAAAGTTATAACTATGCAAAAAATCTACCCATTTCATATGCCTCTGATTTAATTTTCCTTGACTATTTATGTACTGCAAGGCCTGATGATCAGAATACAGAACAAATTCCTTCAGCAACAAATAATGTCTCCATTTCTTTAATGCTTGAACTATCACATAAAATTCCTGATCATATACATAATACTTTCTCTTGGCATCATTTAACTTTTCACTGAAATAGGAAATGGGCTTACCTTCTTGGCTCAACACTGCTCCAATGGCACAACCACTGGAATCACAATCCACCTAAAACACCTTGTTGAAATCTGGGAGGGCTAGAATAAGTTGCTCTGTCACCTTCTGCTTCAATAGTTCAATTTTTTTTTCCGCTCTAGTGCTCCACTTGAATTCTTTTCTATCCCCTCTCATTGTTTCAGTCAGGGGTCCACAAATACTACCGAAGTTTCTAATGAACTTTCTATAAAAACTAGCCAAACCATGGAAAGATCTCACCTCGATAGTAGTTCTTGGGGTAGGCCATTCTATAATAGCCTTCACCTTCTCTGGGTCCATCTTGAGACCTTCTGCTGAGACAACAAACCCCAAGTACACTAACTCCCTCTTCACAAAACTGAACTTCTTCAGATTAATCAACAGTTTCTCTTCTCTTCACTTCTAAAAGACTCTCTAAATATGCATTAGATGCTCATCCAACGTCTTACTGAAAATCAAAATATCATCTAAATACACAATAACAAAACTTTCCAGAAATTCTTTTAGTACCTCATTCATGAGCCACATGAATGTTCTCGGTGCATTGGTTAGCCCAAAAGGCATGACTAACCACTCGTACAGGCCCTCTTTGGTCTTGAAGGCAGTCTTCCGTTCATCTCCCTCTCGAATCCAGATCTGGTGATATCCACTCTTCAGGTCAATCTTTGTGAAGTACTGAGCTCCACTCAAACAGTCCATCAGGTCATCCATCCTTGGCAGGGGAAATCTGTACTTGATTGTTATTTTGTTTATGGCTCGAGAATCTGTACACATCCTCCACTCCCCATCCTTCTTTGGTGCTAGTACTGCAGGTACTACACATGGACTCAAACTCTCTCGTATCAAACTGTGAGTACCTTTAAAAATCTGCAAACACTATACTCAAACAAGGGTTAGTATCAACAAATCCTTCAAGAATACCCCTATGAAATACATTGCAAATGTTCCAAAATGCCACAAAAGATAAAAGAAAACCAAATGCATAATGAAAACATTCAACAAACTACCTATTCCATAGTTGGATTGGTGTCACTTGTGCTAGTGACCCTTTCCCAATCCTTGATAAAAGCTCAAATTGTGCAAATGCAAATGGAGATGGTGGAGTGATGATGAACAAGATCAAATCTCAAATGAAGAGAGTAACCTTGCATGAAGTTGTGAAGATTGTGAAGGATTTGCTTGAGGATGAAGCTTGTATTTAAAGATTTTCAAAATGTTGAATGTTGAAGAGGGACCAATGTGGGATCAAAAACAAGCCAATGAATTGAGGACACTTGTCACCATGTGATTAGTTAATGTGTGTGCAAGATTTGGGAAGAGTGCCCAAGAGGGGGAAATTTTGAATTCAAATTTGCAATAAATTTTGAGAGGGGGACAAGAAAGAAGAGCAATAAATGCCCTGTTTGACTTGTCATGGTTGAGGGAAAATGATTGTTTTAATAAATCAATAAAATTGATTTATTGTGCAAGTGGGATGGGATTAGCCTTAGATTAGGATTAGATTAATTTAATGATGATTATGCTGATTTAATGCTGATTAATTGATTTGACTTTCAAAACTTTGATATTCTGATTTATTTAAATCCAGAAAAGGATGGAAAGTGATTTAGGATTTGATTTAAATGGCTTTTTAATTAAATGGATAATGCAGGATGAAGGTTGAATGATAAGGTTTATTTGATAAATGAATGGATGAAAATGCACTTGATTAATTGATGAATGGTCCTGATGCAATGTCTAGTTCGGTTAATGATTGATCCTGATCAAATGCATAATGCTAATTTCACGTGTCTACATTTTGCCCCTCTTTCAAGCAATGTACTTGTTACGTTGGTTCAAAGAATAACTTGCCGCTGAACAAATTTAAAAATTTCATGATTTTTCTCGGATGCCCCAATGAAAGAAGTACATCGGGTACATTGCCCTCAAGAGATCGAAATAAAAGATTCGATGGAGGGTCGATCTCAGCGATAAAAGAGGTTCAAAATGGATGGTTATGGATGACGATGCAAAGATGATTTCAAGAGTTTAGAATAACAAATCTATATTATCCAAACAACTCTAAATGATGATATGATATGAGATGATGAGATGGATGATGTGATATGTCGCGGATTATGCAAATCCGATGGTTTATGATATGCTTAGACTAACAGATCTATATTATGATGATGATATGCAATGCATGTGAAATGATCAATGTTTCCTATGATGTATGATATGAATGATATGTGGTATGCAGTTTATTGATGGTTTGCAGATGCAGGATGGATGCATGATGGATGCATGATGGATGTATGATGTTAGTGCGGAAATGAGATGATGACAAGAGGATCCAACAAGTCCATGATTGGTCGAGACTTTATTAGAGATGATGATGATAGATGATGATGATGATTTGCTTATCAAGGATTGGGATTTTCAAAGGGTCACTTACTTTTATGTTTGATAACACGCCTAAGCACGATGCATCAAGGTATAAAGGACCAGGATCGCGTTGTACTTAGTGTGATGGACTTTGACTCGACAAATAGATAGGAGTAATCTTGTTCGGCTATTCTGACATACCCGGAACCTTGCTAGGATGCACTTTAGAAGTCTCAAACATCTCTGACCAAAACACCCGGAAGGTATAAACTAATCAATGCAATAGTCAACAAGCTATCCGGAAACATCCTCCATACATATCTAACAAAGCAAGCATTCGCCAAGTTATTTTACAAAGAATCATCCAACAAGCATAGCGCGCATAAAAATAATAATGGGATCGTTGCCCCATTCCTATCTCTCTAAATCCTTCTTTCGGATATCATCGAGAGGTCCTTGGAATGAGCGCAATAAGATAAATCAAAAGAAAAGATCAAGTACGCAAACAAGCCAATGTTCTTCATACCTCTAGCCAAAGGAATGTGTTTCAAAAGATGGGAGCCAAAACTCATTGCCAAAAGATAATGTCCATTGTCTGAACGGATCCTAGGACATGTTAATGACACGTCGTTTTGTTTACCCAAAGTGGTTGATTTGATAAAAGTGCCCATTGTCGGAACGGATCCTAGGACATGCTTTGTATCAAATGATGATGAAATTGATTTATGATTTATATGCCATTGATAAGAAAAGAGTTGACCAACTTGCTTGCCGACAGACCTATATGTGAGATTTTGACAGTTTAGGTTTTCACGTTTGACTGCTAGACTTGTTTCTGACTGTTTTACCAAAGGTTGAGGGTGATGACGATTTATTATGGATGATTGATTATTGCGAGTGCAAGCGAAGCGGGATGGGTGGATTTTTCAAATATTTGGATGTTTTTGGAATTTTGCAATGTTTTGAGGCTGTTTTTGGTAATTTTTCGAGGTTTTACAAATGTTTTGATTTTTGATTTTTCCAATGTTTTTGGGATTTTACGAGATTTTGACCAAGAGACTAACCTAAAGACCTATCCTAGGGGCCTCGGGGGCTTATCGATAGATTAGCCTTGCCTACGTTATACACGCAGAGACCACGTAGTTCGACTAATGACTTGACCGATTTACAGATGAAGATATACATGATGAAATGTCGGGCTTTATTATGACGGACTCCTATAGGATCGAATTCCAATGTTCTGGGATCAAAGATCAACCTGCTCTAATGCTCAAGCCTCGTATAGACGACGAGTTCGACAAGACAACCCTTAGTTTTGGATTTTGAAATGTTTTGAATGTTTTGATTTTCTCGATTTCCGCATGTTTCGGATTTTGCTTTTTCATGTTTTTGGATTTTCTCGATTTTGAGGACTTAAGACCATACACGAATCCATCCGACATGAGAATGCCCCAAATGATGCAATAGACTACTCCGATAAAGGCAGGACAAACTGACCTTGAGAATGGGCCGAGTAGTACTAGGAGGGATCATGATACGAGCACAGGACCAAGCTATGGTGCGGATGTGAGCGGATGAGCGATGGATGGAGATATGGATGTGATGGACGATGGAAGCGAAATGGAGGGATAATGTAGATCGAGCCATAAAGATCCTGGTGGATGGAAAGTGCTTATTTACACAAGGCGCCTGTTTGCCAGGTTTTCACCGAGGTACTTGCCCAAAGTGCCATAGAAGTGGTTTTCACTAGAGGACGATTTTTCTCTTTACTATTTTTGATCCTTTTTCTGATTTTTTTGGATTTTTTTGCTTTTTTGATTTTTTTGTTGTTACCAAGACGCCTGTTTGCCAGGTTTTCACCGAGGTAACCATTTTTTCAGGACTTTTTCTGATTTTTTTGGATTTTTTGGTTCTATACCTTGAAAGAATTAGGCATAAAACTTTTTGAGATGGGAGCTATTCATGGGCTCCTGCAGAGGTTCCCCTTCGGGTGTTGATAGCTGATATGCCCCTGTTTTGTAGCTTGCTGTGACAATGAAAGGCCCTAACCAATTGGGTTCGAACTTTCCTTTGCTGCTGGGATTTGGGACATTCTTCTGATTTTCTTTTAAGACTAATTCTCCAACTTGGAAAGTTCTGCTTCTGATTTTCTTGTTGTAGCTCCTTTTCAGTCTATTCTGATACACTTGCAGATGGTTTAAAGCATCCAAACGTCACTTGTCCAACAGTTCCAGCTCGTTCAGTCTTGAAACTCGATACTCTTCGTCCGTGATGAGGTTTTGCAATGATACTCTGAGGGATGGTAACTCGATCTCAATGGGCAAGATGGCCTCGACCAGAGACCAAGGAAATGGTGTGGCACCAAAGGTGTGCGATGTTGTCTGGAGAAGCCCAAAGGGGTGATTGTGTCAGAAATGCCACCAATGACCACACACCTTTAAGGACTTTTATATTTGGTTTTATTTGTAGCTTGGCCATTGCCTTGTGGAGGTATGGGGTGGAAAAGCCATGTTGGATTTTGAATTTATCACATAGGTCGCTTACTCGATTTTGAATGGTGTCCCATTATCTCGAGATAATAGCCCTGCGGGAACACCATAGCGGCATATGAGATAGTTCAGATGAACTGAGATCTCGCTCATATGTAGGTCATAGGTATGGCTTCAACCCACTGGCATACCTGCGCTTATAATGAATTTGTGGCCGCTTGGATGGTGTGGGTGGATTTTCCCAATGAGATCGAAGTCCCCACCGTGAAAAGGGCCATGGTGTATGGATTGGACAGTTTTGAGTCAAGGCATGATGAGGTCCCTGCAAGGTCGACACCGTGACACCCTGACGTGACTATGTGCCTCTCTCTGGCCCATGGTAGGCCAAAGAATACCCACCTCAAACAATTTCTAGACGGTCATGCCACTAATGAGAACCACATGAAAACCTCGCTAGGGCAACAAGCCTCCCTGACATCTTAGTAAGGTTCCTTCTATGCTTCTGCGATAAAAGGTTTCTCCTAAAATGACAAAACGAGATGCTTTCTTGATAAAGGTTCGTCTAAGGCTTGAACGCAAATCGGCGGGAATGATACCTATCCTAAGGTATGTGTAAATGTCTTGGTACCACTGATCATTTGGACCAACGATTTCGCACACAAATTCTGACTCTGGTACCTTGAATGCTGGTACGAGAAGCTGTTCTACCAAGAAGTCGTATTTCGGAACATTTTGAGGGATCTCTAAGAGTGATCCAATAGTTGCCATTGCGTCCGCTGCTCTGTTGTTGGTTCTTGGTACTTGCTCAAATGTGATGTCAACAAAATATTCCTTGAGATTTTCCACCAGCCTTTTGTATGGAGTTAGCTTATCATCCTTTGTTTGGTACTCATTGTTCACTTGATTTATGATAAGCTGTGAATCTCCATATACCTTCAATGCCATAATGTTCCACTGTACTGCTATCCTGAGACCTATAGTTAAAGCCTCGTATTCTGCAATGTTGCTGGTACAAGGGAATGCTAGTTTGTATGATCTTGGTATACAATCCCCTTGTGGAGTGATGAAGAAGATACCAGCTCTTGACCCATGTTGTGTGTAGGATCCATCAAAGTATAGCTTCCAATGAGTAGCTATGTCAATGTTGAAAATGGATTCATCTGGAAATTCTGAAACAAGTGGGTTCTCCGCATAGATAGGTGCATCTGCCAGTTGGTCTGCAATGACCTGTCCCTTGATTGCCTTGCGCTCCACATACTCAATGTCATATTCTGATAATATCATTACCCACTTAGCCATTCTTCCTGTAAGCATTGCCTCTGAAAGAAGATACTTTAAGGGATCAATTTTAGCTATGAGTTTGATCTTGTGTGCCAACATGTAGTGTCTGAATTTTTGGGATGCAAACACCACTGCTAGGCAAGCTTTTTCAATGAATGTATAGTTTAACTCATGGCCCACCATTGTACGGCTGATGTAGTATATGGCTCTTTCTATTCCATTTTCATCATGTTGTGCTAGGAGAGCACCAAGGGCTGCTGCAGTTGCTGAGATATAAAGGATCAACGGTTTGTTCTGAATTGGAGGCCTTAGTACTGGAGGTGTTAACAGATATTCCTTGATTTTGTTGAAGGCTTGTTCACATTTGTCATCCCATTTGTACGTTACCCCCTTGTGGAGTAAGTGAGAGTAAGGGATTTGTTTGTCTGCTAATTGTGCTATGAACCCGCGAATTGACTGAAGCCTGCCTTGGAGACCTCTCAGTTGTTTCAATGTCCTAGGAGCTTCCATTTCAAGTATTGCTTTCACCTTTGCCGGATCAATCTCAATGCCTCTCATTGACACTATGTAACCCAACAACTTTCCTGATTGTACACCAAAGACACACTTCTTGGGATTCAAACGAACCTTGTATTCTTCTAGTCTGTCAAAGATAGCACTCAAGACCGATATATGATCCTCCTTCTTTTTGGATTTTCCCAGGATGTCATCAACATAGTCCTCAACTGTTTTTTGGATCATGTCATGGAATATTAGTGTCATGGCCCTTTGGTATGTGGCCCCAGCATTCTTTAAGCCGAATGGCATTACGTTCCAGCAGTATGTTCCCCATGGGCAAGTGAAAGCCGTCTTGTGTTGATCTTCTTTTGCTATCATAATCTGGTTGTATCCTGAAAATCTGTCCATAAGTGATAGCATCTCATGCCCTGCTGTCATGTCTACTATCATGTCGATGTTAGGCAACGGAAAATCATCCTTTGGGCAAGCCTTGTTCAAGTCCCTAAAGTCCGTACAGATTCTTATGGCTCCGTCGGGCTTTGATACGGGTACCAAGTTCGATACCCATTCTGGATAATCAATTGGTCGAATGAATCCCACATCTAATAGCTTTTTGAGCTCCATTTTGACTAACAAAGCAATTTGAGGATGCATTTTGTGAAGCTTATGTCTCACAGGTTTAGCTTTAGGATAGACTGCCAAGTGATGAACCACTACCTCTGGATCCAATCCTGGCATATCAGCATAGGTCCACGCAAAATTTATCTTCCTTTCCTTTAAGAAGGTAGCCAACTCCTCTTGTTCTTTGCATAATAATGACTCAGCGTAGAATGTAATATGAGGAGTTTCTTGTGTTCCCATATTGATGGGGTTGCACTTTTCTGCTAGCATAGCTGACTTTTCTTGGTGTATAGCTGTAAGAGGAAGATTGAATCCCCCATCCTCAGGCGCCTCAGAGAGGTTTTCACCATTGGATGCATCCTTTCTTTTTACTTTTTCAGAGTCGGAGAGTGCCACAAGGTGGTTTTCACTCAAGGACTTGGAGATTATTCTCAATTTTTTATTTTTGCAACTGAGGGATTCAATCATTTCTCCATAGTATGCATGTGTATCCAGCTCTATGATAAAACCTGCCTTATGATCCCCACATGGAATGTCATCCCTAAGTCCCATGAATTCTGAGAGCGCCTCATCATTTTCAAACATGTCAAGAATTGGTGGTCCTCATTGGTCGTAATCAATCAGTTGGGGATAGACTAATTGGATTTCATTTCTTTGGTTTTCAGACTCATAAGACAAGGTGCTAATCATAAG
>VDFB02121031.1:0-34865 GCA_007258455.2 Sequoia sempervirens | reverse complement strand
CATTTCATGTTAGATTGTAGATTTGCAAGACATAATTCAAAACTTTATTATTGTTCATGTTTCATGTCTTGATTTTATTTTCCCATCATTTGGTTTAATTACCTCAAAGGGGTTTGACCAAGGCAATCCCCCATTTACTAACAAATCAACAAGTTTTCCTCTCTCTACATGTGTGATTGCAAATCTAGGTTTCTTGGAGCTTGAAGATCCCTTGGAGATTAGGTTACAAGCTTGGAGAAACCTTGAGTCCCACTACATGCATTTTTCTTGATTTTTGCACTTTGAGATACCCATTATCCAAAAACTTGTTTCAAACTAGAAACCTTGATCTGGTAATGATACACCCAGAATAGTGTATGAGTCCCAGTGGGCCAAAATTTTAGTGTTTTTATAATTCTAGTCCTCATTCAAGCCTCTACAAGTTTCTAGGAGCACACTTCTTATTTTACAACTTTTTGTTTTGATTTATATGTATTTCTAGGTCATTTGTTCAAGTTTCATGCATCACTAGGTTTAAACATTATATTTTTCATTTCATTAGTCTTTCCAAGCCTTAGCATGGTGGTGGACCCCTCATTAGTCTCTAATCTAACCCTAGGATACCTTATTGCAAGATCTCTTTCTCCCTCTCTAATTTTGAATTGAGATCTCTAAGGTGTCCTTGAGTGGAGCAAGTGTGAAATAGGAACTCTACACTTGTGCTATATTCCTCAAAGGTGGGGTGTCCTATTTCTATTACCACACCCCAATTTTTTTAATAACAAACATTATTATTAGAGCCTCATACTAGTTTTGGATCTCAAGTAGAGGTAATTCATGTTGAGGAAATGTAATATCCAAATTTTCTTCTTGCATAAAATCAAACAAGGCAACCACATCATTCAATTTGATAGAAGGTGAGATATCAATCTTCTACAAATCCTCTTGGATTATCCCATAGTATGAAAGTGATGTTTGAATCAAATACCAAATGGAGATATAGTCAGGAGTATTATGAAGTTTCTCAAAAAGATCATATTAATTACTACTACTTTGATGAAGGCTAGGTGAGGGTGGAAGATATGGTTGGGGTAATGTTGGAATTTTTTTTGGTTGCTTATTTTTCTAGTGTTATATGTGTGATCCATCATGTGATAACTTGGTTGTTCAAATACATATTGGTCCACATGATTATTTTGAATGAGTTGCTTTGTAAAGTTTAGGATATGACCATGAGGTTTTGGAGGTCATATAATGAGAGGTGGTTTAGGTGGTCCATAGTCAATTTTTTATTCATAACTTCAACTGAGTTAACTCCTTGTTGACGACGTTCTATCGATGGGGGATCTAATATCAATTTAGAGTCTTCATCCATGTTATCCATATTACTTTTATATGAAGAATGGAATAGATAAATGATTACATCCTCTTAGACCATGATATCTTCCTAAGAAGGAAAGGTAATAAAAGAGGAACAAACATGATTTTCATGGTTCTCAATGATTGGATCCTCTTGCACCAAGATACCCTCACAAGTAGGAGATATTATTCGGAGAAGGACAAACATAAATCTCATGACCCGCAATTATTGCATCCTCTTGCACTAAGATACCCTCACAAAAAGGAGAGATATTGAGAGAGCAATCAACAAAAATAACAAAATAGGAGAGAGGAACTAATTTTCATATGCATGTAAGAAAAATTCTTTAAATTCTTTAATAAAGTTTGATATTAAGATATTTATTATGATAAAACCATTTTTTTGCTATAAAAAATTATGATGTCTTATGGATCAAAGTAGTGATGCATAGAAAAATCATTTAGTTTTCAAGATAGAATTTCATAACAGGAGCAAATCTTAACAAAGACCACAGATAGAGACTTACACAAAAAAATTCATCCCAAACTGGTTGGATAGGGGTGTTATGTGCCCTAGACCAAAGAATTATTTTTTTTAAATGTAGGATCTAGAAACCATCTGCAGTCTTTGTAGGTCTCACATTATAGAGATTCAAGTTTGGGAGTAAACAATTTTTTTGAAATGCATGAAAACCTAGTTTTTCGATATGAAAAGCACACATGCATGCAAATTTAATATTTTGGAAATAATGTAATAAATTTAAATGATAATTTTTCAGAATTCACAATGTTGTAATTGATTGAATTTTTTAGAAAAAGAAATGCTTTTGATATTTTGAAAGGAAATTGATATGTAATGCTTTCACTTTTTCATTTTTTCACGAAAATATGTATGAATAATTTGGTAGGACTTCTATAAAAGCAATTGTGGTTCTGTGTTTTCTCCTCCCCTTTCTGAGCTTTTGAATGACTTTTATGGGTTAGGGTTTATCTAAAATAGTGTATAGGGTTTATTCATGCTTAATGAACCTACAAAAACCTAACTCCTTGGTCACTTTGATATATTGGTCTAATTTTGCATTGACTTGTTCGAGCAGTTCTTGGTTGGTTTAGTCATGACTATTCCTTATGTCCATGTCCCTACTAACCCTCTTTACCTAGTACTACCTTCTAGACCATTATCATAAAAATCTTGTTGATTTTTATTATTTGAGCTTTTGGCTATGTTGGGATGAAAATATTTCAAATGTTTTGTCCAGTTAAATATTTGGCCAAAAGTCCTAAGTTTGAGTCGCAAATATTCTTTTCTTTGTTGGCCCCTTGTTCCTATTACCTAAGGGATGTCCCCATTTTAAAACAACATTTAGCACATGTACAAATGCTTCACTTAAGTTTCTCTACCCTCCACCTAGCTTTGACAAGTGTGATGGCACCATTGATCTTACCCTATGGACAACTGTCATAATATCATGTCCTTGCAAGGTTTCTTTGTGTCGTGTTGGAAAATGTATCCCTCTTTCCACAGTTAATTTCAAAATAATTAATAATAAAATGAGCCTAATGTTGCCTTAATTTAGTGTTGTAAAGTGTTAAATTACATATTCATATTAAGTTTAGGGCCCTTTTTAACTAAATAGACTTAATTGTGCCTTTTTAGGGTGTTGTAAAGTGTATATTTACACTTTCACACTAATATATGGTTTTATTGATTGATTGAGGTTAATTTTCTTTAATTGGCCCCATTAATTTAAATTCAATCCTAATTAAATGTAAATTCTGAGGGATAAAACCTGACATTCATAAATGCCATTGCACAACACTCAACTTTGGAATATGTGTGTCTTAGGTAGGTGACCTAGGACCCATTCGATATAGGGAGAATGGGTCCTCACCTAGTCCTAGGACCCTATTTTTACATAACATTTCACCTTGTCTGATGTGTGTCATAGGTAAGTGGCCTAGGACCCATTCGCCCTATGGTGAATGGGTTCTCACATAGACCTAGGACCCATCTTTTGGATATGTTTTTGTTGGAAAAATGTGACTCAACCTTGCAATTCTATAATGATTAATTATTGATAGGATGTATATATATTTATATATATTTCCTAGTTACATCGATAGGTGTATACAATGGCATAAGGTGGGGAGAGTGGGATGCATGTAAAAAAAAATTTGTTAACTTTTTAAAGAAACTTCTAGAATGGTTGACATACATTAAATAAATGATACATTGTAAATCTAGACCATTAATTATTACATTTTATATCTAATGGTGGATATTTTGCTATCATGTCTTTTCCTAGAATGTAACCCTATTATATCAGGGTGCTATATTATGGCTGCAGTAGAAATACATTGATGTATTCTAAGAGTTTGATAGTAGTCATGTTTTCTTTTGATCTATGAGTGGTTATACACCTATAAGAAGCTTTCTCTACAAGTATATTTCAATCTTTGTGATTTATTCAATAATATATTGGGTGGATTTTGGAGTGTGGAGTTTTTCTCTCGAAAGGGTTTTCCCCATGTAAATTACTGTGTCATGGTATGCATGATATTTATTGAAATGTATGGAAAAGGGTGATAAATAATATCACTATTCACACACATTCATTCAATATTGTCTTAGGAATCCTAATTGGATTGACTATCCACCTCACAAGGTGAGTCAATTTGCAACAAGGAAGACTTAGGAAGGGGATTTTTTAGCTTTTAGGGGTTCACCGCCAAGAAAAATCTTGGAAAAGACAAAAAAGAATTCAACTCACAAAACCTAATAATGCAAGCTAAATCAAGGATGCATATAATGAAATTACGCAACATGGAGTTAGGATGTATGTACCCAGAAGTTTGGAGATGTCATGAGGATTTCAAATATGAAAAGAAGTTTCCAAAAGGTGCTATGAAGGACTAAGATTCCCTTACTATTGTCTTAGTCTTGCTATTATTTTTTAGGGAAAATGCAAAATCTTCTAATATCGGAACCAAATCTGGAATAATTTCTAAAAATACCCTCATGGGGACTAAGACACCTTTACTGTTGTCTTAGTTCCAATTTGAATTTCTGAAATTTCTGAGTGTGATCCCAAGATTCAAGATTTGTACTTCCTTTTGCACCAAGTTTCCAAAATTAAACCTATAAAATGACCTGTAATACAAAGGAAATTGGATTGATTATTTATGGGGGTTTTCCTTGGTCAAACCCCTTTTTTGGTAATTTAATCTTGATGAAAAAGCATAGATCTAAAAATGAAAAAGTGTGTGTGTCCTAATCTTAAGTGTGTCTAAGATTATACAAGTTACAACATGGAGAAATCCTATTCAAGTGTGCTATAATAGGATTCCTAGAATGCAAATTAAAATGACCTATAAATGAGATCTCTAATCACCCTAATAGGCTATAAACATGAAATGTACCTTCCTGAGGCAAAAAATAGAACAACAATGGAAGATGGATTCAATCAAGAAACTAGTCCTTAGGCTTGGAAGATTGGCTAGCTACATCTCCAACCTAGAATCTCTCATGATCGTCCATAGGAATCCATTATTAGTCTTTGGTAATGCTAGATCTTGACATGAAAATAGACTTGAAAATCCTTCAAAATAATAGAAGGCTGGAACAAGACTTGAAACTCTCCTTCACTTATTTCAACTTAACACTTGCTTCTCATCTAGTACTTGCTTCTTTCAACTTATGTCTCTTATGTGAACAATGGGGTGTAAATATTACTTTTATAGGAACTCCTATCTAATAGCCCAATTACTAGATCCCAAAGGCTGACAAAATGTTAAATAAATTCAAATATTTGCATCTCCCACTTTTAATTCCTGAAAATAAAGCACCCAAGACTAAGATGCCCTAGGTGGCATCTTGGTCCCACAAGGCTAAAATTGCAACTTTGAAAGGTGGGCTACCAATATTAATAGTTTTTTATGGATTTTGGTTAGGTTTATGGTTGAAATATGCCTTGGGATGCATAAAAAGGGGTCTTAGGGGCCCATAACAAGTAACCTAAAGGGAATTTAATGTTTTCTACACTACATTTAGCCCCTACATTAGTGCCCATATGACACTATGTGCATATGCAAGATAAAGTACTTTAGAAAGTAACTTTATTAAAGGATACTCATATGGATTTATTAGGGAGACTAAAGCCCCCACTGTAGTTACCCGCAAAACCACAATGTCATGAATCGCATTTTGCATCATAGATTCATTAGTAGCTCAAAATTAATCCTCTTATCTAAATTTCCTAGCAAATTACATTTGAGGGTAGATGTATGCTCCCCCTTGATTCCACTTGCTTTATGGAGGTGGAATCAAGGTAGAAATCCAACCACATCGAACTGGACAAGTCCATCATAGGGATTTTCCAAGTACCATGCCATGTGATGATACATATTTTATGAGAACAACAGTGGAGTTCGCTAGCTCAAAAGATGTTAGTTTAAATAGAAAGCACTTCTTTTCTTTTTAAAAAAAAGCAACCTAAAAATGCATGTATAAAAGGATAAAAGAGAAGGTAAATTACATTCATTTTATCTTTTTACCTTTTGCAGAGTGAGCTTGGAGTAGAGTGAGCCACTATGCCGAGCAGATGTCCATCCACCCATCCATGGATCATGCTTCTACAAGAGGTAGTAGCACAGAGTGAGCTACAGTCTATTGTGAGTGGATTTTGAATTATTTGTACTTTGATTTAATAAATTTTTTAATGTCTTATGAAATTTTTAGATGAATTTATAGGCTACAGAGGATTTTTCTCTCATTTTTTTAAAATCAAGTCACAAAGTGTCCCACATTGTTGCAAAGTGTCCTAGTTAAGGAATAAAGTGTCTAGAATCCTTAATTAAGATATCCTAGAGAAAATTTAGCACACTTTTTTACCATTAAAACAAAAATTTAAGATTTTAAGATGTTTTAAATGACATTTTGCTTCTTTTCTTATGATAGACTGCACCTTGATTGTGCCAACACCTAGGCAGCCATATGTTTAGCCGACTTTGAGAGCTTTTTGATTAGCTACCTGAGGAGGATGTGCAGATCCTCTAGGAGATGAGTCTTTGCTGGGCCTATCTCTCACCAACCATGTAGTATCATGTTGCCATTTTGATGGAACTCGCAGAGAGATGGGATGTGGAAACCTGCACCTTCCATCTACTAACAAGAGAGATGAAAGTCACCCTAGAGGATGTGCACCACATACTATGAGTTCCTATCTGAGGAGAGAGGGAATTCCTAGTGCAGGGTAGGAGTTTTGGGGAGATGAAGGAAAACATAGAGTATTTCCTAGGAAAACCGGTTCACTACAAGATCGTGGGACCATGCATTGAGTTGCCATGGCCCTTCTTTATGCACATTCATGACTAGTTAGGTGCATCTTGATCTTCACAATAGCGCTAGTACTTGTCCCTAATGGCTACCAAGCACATCTGGAGGGGGCTAGTGCACATGATTTGAGACATGGAGGACTACCATTTTATTTACGAATGGGGTCAGAGCATAGTGGCACACCTGTACTATGACTTGGGTTAATTTACTTATGGAGAGCTGCATAGCATGCTGCACTACACCTTACTATAGACTTGGATCCTAGAGCACATTACCTACACCAAGCCTATAGGATTCCTAATTGCCACAGCGGTGGGATGCCCATGGGCCTTTAGTTATCTCCTTAGGCAGGCATGGCAACATAGTATGTACTATTCTAGAGATTAGAATTGGCAGACTGTTTGAGGAGGACATTATATGGAGACCTTATTTGATGGAGCTATTCTAGCTAGAAACTATAGGACAAATGACATGAATGTAGAGGGATAGGCTTCTATTAGGATGACACAATCATGTAGTGATACCCTTCTACTACGATTGCATCATGAGATAGTTTGGGTAGGTACAACGGTGACTATGGCTACGTGATTTATATAGACAGTCAGTACGGAGCACCCGCAGACTAGTGGACCTTAAATAGCTAATAGTAGACGATGTCATCTCGAGTGATGAAAAAGAGAAGGATACAAATGTACCCCTAGTTTTCGATACAAACTACGTCAGTATGACATAGGAGTATGACGAGTGGTGGGAAGTGGCTCGGCTAGGAGCTGTCTTTCCTATGGACTATCCTACGGGCTTCACAAAATCTTTACCAGATCCAAAGGAGGAGGATAGGGAGTCAGGTAGGAGGGTAGATCCAATAGATATATTCCTAGAGGGGGATGAGAAGTCAGAGGAGGATAGAGACTATGAGGATGATGAGGATGATGAGGAGACGAAAGATGAGAAGAGTCATCCAATGAGCGAGGACAGTGACAGAGGTGAGGCTAGTCCTCCTAGACCCGAGTGGAGAGATATAGTTCCCACATGGGTTACAAGGTCACATTCTGCACGTGCCAGTTTCCAAGAGCATGGGGAGAGTAGTAGATCATCCAAGATTCCTACAGATCATGCTACAGACCTAGGTGATGATATTTATTGTTATTATGCTTTATGTTTTTATGTATATCATGCTCATGTATATGTATATATATTATGATGATGTATACTGATTATTCTTATGATTTCTATCTTACAAGGCACATGATAGATCTTGAGGATCTCTTCCAATGTGTGAATGTAGAGATAATGTTTCCCCTTCTTGTAGATGAGGCTACAATGACATATTACATGCCCCCACCTTTTGTGGCAGAGTGCATGGACCTGTTCAAGCTTTATGTGAGGCTCAGGGGAGCACATGATGGCTTTTCCAGGAACACTCATCAAGATGAGGGTCAACTATTAGTATTGGTAGTAGAGTTAGAGGAGGCTCGAGTAGCTCGACAACTGCTATCTTATAGTTAGATATCGAGTGGTTGTAGAGAGAG
The DNA here is from genome assembly GCA_007258455.2 of Sequoia sempervirens. Classification (NCBI taxonomy): domain Eukaryota; kingdom Viridiplantae; phylum Streptophyta; class Pinopsida; order Cupressales; family Cupressaceae; genus Sequoia; species Sequoia sempervirens. Next base: position 26,663 of record VDFB02121031.1, on the reverse strand, counting down.
AATGCTAGAATCTAGACTAATAGAGACCACGTAGAGTGAGAGCATGTGGAGGAACTGATAAGCGAGGGTGAGCTACATGGGTCACTATGGACTATGCAGTAGATGACCATCATGAGAAAATCTTAGTCACACACCACTGTCTCTTGGCAAGTGTAGACACTGCATCCCGAGGGATCCAACAGTCATAGGCCGTAGTGACATTGTACTATTTGATGAGATGTATTAAATTTTTTGATATATATATATATATAGATGAGCATGGTTTGATTTTATGTTTATGTGTTATATGGCAATGGAATTTATTAAATAATCAGAGTTATACTATTCAATTAATATCTCCATGATCTAACATTTATTTTCTTAAGTTTTCTTAAATTTATGATGTAGTACGTTATGCTAAATTAAACACACTTATGGTTTAATTAAAGAACATTAAATACCACTAATGATTTAACATAACATAACATATACCATAATATTTGAAAAGAATCATACTTAAATTAGGAATCCAACACCACATTGGACCGACTACCCCATAGTTCAAGACACAAAGAACTGTGTGTTAGGAGTGAAGCAGGTGTGAGAGACAATGACATACTATCCATTAACTCTAACAACACTACTTAAAACCTCACACTATTTAGAAGGCTAGGTGTACTACCAATGCAAATATGTGACATTAATAGGTTCTTGAAGAGGTGTACCATCCATTTTGGATATCAAGTATGCTCTAGACCCATAGCTCTCTTGAACTACATAAGGTCCTAACCAAGTAGGGCTAACTTTCCTTTCTCTGTCGGGTTAGCATTAACATTTCACTAATTTTTGTATAGCACCAAATCACCCTTGTTAAATGAATGAGGGATGGCATGGTCATTGGGTATGTGTAGGATCATCATGGAAAAATAAGCCCTTAAGTGGCAAAAAATTCAAAAAAATCAGAGTAAGGCAACTTGAGATAAAAATTTGAATAAGTTATCTATATTATTTAAAAAATATGTAAGAATAGAATATGTAGCAAATTGAATGTAGTTTTTAAACTACTAGGTTTATTTAAAAAACAAAAAATCTATTTGGTGAAAATTTGAAATTTCAATGCAGGTACTTAAATTTCAGGGAAAAAATAAGTAGGTGTCTGTCTAACCACCCTAACCCAATAAAATGATAATATTTTCTTTATAAAGATTTTAGATATAAGTAGAGGGACTCATGTCCCAATGTGATGCATATTTCTTTATAATTTTTCCAAGTAAATAATTAATTATGAATTTTTATAAAAACTTAAAAAAACTCATATGTCTGACCACCTTAACTTGGTCAAAACTTCATGAAATTCATTTTTTTTTTTTAATCCTATAGTATGTGAGGCATAGAATGTGACACATGTTTCATATTAAAAAAATTTGATAATTTTTGAAAGCTATAGATATTTTTCAATCAGTCTATCAATTAGGACTTTAGTCATAATTCAAATAGAAAATGAATAATAATAATTTGTTAAATTCAAAGTAAAGCATAATTTATATTGGTGGAAAGCTGAGAATCTCCTTTAAAAACCCTTTTCGTTTCATCAATTTTGTGTAAAAAAAATGTCGTCATCCACACACCCTACAAATACCCATCATATTGCCACTTTTTGGCCCATCATGATCCTGCACATACCCCATTATAACTTTGTTGCATTTTCTTATGATAAGATTGAATATGTTCGAGGGAATTGATGCACCTTTCATCAAGCATTTCAAGTTGGTGTAAGCATTGTTCCCTATAATTATTGTCATCAATTAGCCCTTGAAGAGTGATTCTTAAGGAGGGAATCTCTAACTCTAGAGGCATAATTGCCTCATCAACATAAACAAGGTTATAAGGTGTGTTTCCCATTGGAGTTTTGATACTAGTACAATAAGCCCATAATGTGTATGTTAATTGCGTATGTCAATCTTTATGATGTTTGTTCATTGTTTTTCCTAGAACTTGCTTAAGAGTTTTATTAGTTGATTTGGATTGTCCATTAGATTGCGGGTAGTAAGGTGTTGAGAACGATGTTGTATATCAAATTTTTCCAAGAAATTCACATCATTATTCTTAAATGGTGTTCCATTGTCTTAAACTAATGAGGAAGGAAGTACAAAGCGAGTGATAATGTGTTCCAATATGAAATGATATATTACATCAACTGTTGTTGAACGCAAGGGAATAGCTTCTACCCATTTCATGAAATAATTTTTTGTCATGATTATAAATGTATGTCATGTAGATGAGGGTTGAGATATTTTTCCTATAATATCTAGACCCCATACTAAGAATGACCAAATAGGAAATTATGTGTGAATCTTAGAGGTAGCAGCATGAATTAAGTTTTGATGCTCTTTCCATTTGTGACTTTTCTTAATGTATTAAAAGCAATCTCGTTCCATGTTATTCTAATAGTATCCTATGTAGATTAGCTTTTGAACCAATTATCTTCCTCTAAAATGCCCCACAACAAGCACTTGCATGAGCTTGTTCAAGTGCTATAGGGATTTTAGATTGTTTAAGACACCTAAGCAAAAGGCCATCAAAGGACTGCTTATGTAAGATGTCTTCGAGGATGATATATCTAGATGCAAATTTTTAAAGATGAGAGTGATTATTTTTATTTTTTATCGCGAGAACGGTACCCTCTTTCAAATAATTGAATATATTATCATGCAATTCACTTGATTTTTTGACTATTTTCACTAATACTTCATCTGCTTTATCATCAATTGATGATTTCATTATCATATGCACAATAAAATTGAAGTCTTTTGAAGGATCTTGAGGGGAGATAAGAGAAGTTGTACTTGCCATTGCATTTGTGTGATGATTATCTTTTCAACGGATGTTATCAATGGTGAATGATTCAAACTTGTCTAATAATTTCATTGTGAGATCCTTATATTTCGATAATTTTTCATGTTTTGTTTGATGACTAATTGTGAATCGCCAAATATTTTAATGTCTCTAGTGCCCATAGCTAGAGCGACATGCAATCTAGTGAGTAATGCCTCATATTTGACAGTATTGTTTGTACATAGGAAATTTAAGCGATATGATAAGGGAATATGCTCTTTTGTAGGCAGTTTTATTGACCTTTGTGCCTGATCTAGTTTTGCACTTAGATACATCAAAATACAATTCCCATGTATCTTCTTGGATTATCAACATATTATCACAAGGGAAAGAATCATTACTAGGTAATGCTAAAGGAGAAGGATCATCCACTAACTGGTTGGTCAAGTCTTGACCCCTAATTTCTTTTTGTGAAACAAATTTAAGGTCAAACTCGGTCAACAAGATTACCCACTTAGCTAAGCACCTAGATAAATCTATTTTAGTGAAAAGGTGTTTCAAGGGGTCAAACATTGTGATCACTTCTATTTTAAAATTCAATAAGTAATGTCAAAACTTATTGGTAGCGAATACAAGAGCAAACATTGTTTTTCTATTATTGTGTATCTTTTCTCATAATCAATGAATGTTCGACTAATGTAATAAACATGATGTTCTTTACCCTTTTCGTCTCGTTGAACCAATAATGCTGCAAGAGCATGGGTTGATGCTAATGTATAAAGGATTAATGGTTTCTTTTGCATAGCGGGTTGTAAAACAAGTGGAGTGACAAGATAATCTTTCAAACTCTAAAAATCCTATTTACAATCCTCATCCCACTCAAAGTGTATGCCTTTCTTGAGAAGATGTGTAAATGGTAACATTCAATTTTCTAAGGATGCTACAAATCATCAAATGGATTGAATTATTCCTTGTAAGGTATGCAATTGAGAGATGTTTCTAGGTGGTGGCATGTTAACTATAGCATCAATTTTCTTTTTGTCCATCTTGATGCCTCTGTGAGATAAGATAAAACCTAAAAGTTTTCCACTATCTACACCAAAGTGACACATTTTTAGATTCAATCTCATGTTGTATTTTCAAACTCTCTCAAAGGTTTTTTGAAGAACATTAAAATTGTCTTGTCATGTTAAATATTTAGCTAGAATATTATCAACATAATCTTCCAAAATATTATGTATGTAATCATGGAATATCAGTTTCATAGATCTTTGATATGTTGTGCCCATGTTCTTCAATCCAAAAGGCATCATAACCCAACAAAATGTTCCCCAAATAGTTGTAAATGTTGTTTTGTACCGATCTTGAGGGTTGATAAAAATTTGATTGTATCCAGAAGATCCATCCATGAATGACTACAAAGCATGCCCAATTTAGCCTGCTACTATCAGTGTCATTGATTATGAAGGGGAAAGTCATCATTTAAAGATGTCATTCCAACCCAGTGAAAATCCACATAATATTCCATATGATTTCCAGGGGCTTTAAGTAAACTATGAAATGTTTGAAAATCCAAGGATAACTATAGGCTCCTACATAATCCATCCTCAAGCGAGTTTTCAATTTTGTCCTTAACTAGCAAGGCTATTTTAGCGTTCATTTTTTGAATCTTCTATCTAACGGGCTTAGCATTTTCAGCCAAGACTATGTTGTGTGTTACAATCTTAGGGTCAATTCCTGACATATCCGAATAAGTCCAAGAAAAAAGTTCAAGAAAGTCATGAAGCAAAGTTGTGGTATACTCTTGATCTCCATCATCGAGGTATTTTCCTATCTTAATGAATTTCTCTTTATTATTGATGTCCATTGCTATATACAGAGTATCCCCTAAAGGAAGTACATTTTATCTTGGAAATTCAAGATTGTACTCTTCATTATTCATGTCTATACCACTACTCTTTTTTTCTCCATCTTTTTGTTTGGTGCTTATCATAGCACATGTAGCATTTTTCTTATGAGGAGGAGTAGATGGTGTATCATAAAATCCTAGCATTTGTTTCAAGGCTTCATCATCTTCAAAGTACTCCCATGATGTTGGTAAATCCATATGAACCAATTCAAGATGTTTCATAGTGAGGTTGATTTTTGGAATACATGTGATGGTGTTGATGTTTAATGAAGGTCTCTTTGTGTGTTTGTGTTATCTTAGAAGGATAGTATCCCAAAACCATTTTCATTTCTTTGCGTGTTAGGTTTTATAGGAATACCCTTTATTTCCCACATTCCTTTCCACTTATAATCCCACCTTGTTTTGTAGTTCATAAATTCCTCCCATACTTCCATTTTGGGTTTGGTGGTTGTTGATAATCCATCCCATTGAAGTTCGTTGTGTAACTTGTGTCTTGTTTAAGAGTAGATGAGGTAGATGGTTGCAATTTTTCTCTCAAGTTTTGTGTTGACATAACCATTGGTTTCTTTTATTTTTCATCCTCTTTTCTTGTGATTATATATTCTCCCATGAATGAAGGTGTGAACTTCAAGGAACCCCAATCGTCATTTGTTAATTTTGACACTGTTTCCATCTCTTGTATTTCCTCTATTATCGGCTCTATTTTTTATGTTGGAATTAATGTTTTTAGAGGATTGGTAGTTCCTTTTTCAATTTTCAAACAACTTTCAATCTCGAGGTTCATTTCAATTTGGTATCTCTTATTCTTATAGACATACTTCATGATATGATGAAGAGTTGAAGGCACCACATGTCTCATGAATCTATGGTCTTCCTAAAAGAAGATTGTATGAAATTTCATGAGGCATAACATGAATAGAAGTTTGTAAGGTAGCCTTTTTGACTAAAATAGGTAAAGTAATCACACCAAGCAATTGCTTTCCGATATTGTCAAATCCTTGAATCGATAGGGAATCAAGTTTTATTTTTGATTTATCCACTCCCAACTTATCTAAAAGATTTATACTACGGACATTTAGAGTTGATCCATTATCAACAAGGGTCATTTTTTATTCCTATAGTGTTGTAGCTAGCCATTTTCATGAATGCATCATATTTATTTCTCATTTCTAAGGGAGGGAGCTCATGTTGATGCAAAATGATGTCTACATTAACTATATTTGAATTCCTTATAATAGAGTTGCCACATCATTTGCATTTGTATTAGGAGAAACCACAACTTGCTACAAAGATATTTGAAGCATGGTGTGGTAACTAGGTAAAGCTTGAATAAGATCTCATAAGGATATCTTATCAAGAGTATTCTTAAGTTTTTCAACAAGATCATACTCCTTGCCACTATGTGATGGGAAACGAGGAGCACTAGGCAACACAGATTAGGCAAATGGTAATGAAATAGGATTAGGTTAGGCCGTATTTATTCCTTTGTGTTATATGTACAGGTTATATTATAATTCAATTTCTACAACAAATTTTCAGATGCCCAAGGATAAGGACAAGTTTTTGAAGGTGGATAAAAGCTTTTATGTTGAGGCTTCTAATGAAATTTACTTCATTTTTTGATTTGTTTGAACAATCATTAGTGGATAACCTTGAAAGAGAAAGCCCTATGCTTCAGATAACAAGGTCAAATCACTCCTAACAAAAGGGATTGGGTTTATAATAGGTTGAGGTTGATAGAACTATAGATTTTGGGTTCCTTTAAGTGTACTTCTCTAGCTCTTCTAGGGTTTTTCACCTAAAAGGAGAGATATAGGGCCAAAAATGCTAAGGGTTCATTCAAATTATATTATGTGTGATGTTGTCTAAGCTAAATGAAATGAACTAAATGCTAGTATGTGATTTAAATGAATTATTATAAATGAAAAACTAAGATTTAAACTATGTTTGAAAACATATATGCAAATAATGAACTAAATGATGAAATAATGTAGAACATGCGCCAGTAGAATAAAACGATGCACCTAGATAAGAATTGATGAAATCTTTGAATGTTGTGAATGTTGTCTAAAATTACTAAAATTTTCATTGGGACTCAGCCTGCCTGTGTAAATTAGTCCTACTACCGGCAGAAAAAGTGTCAAATAGGTTTTGAATCTGGGATCTAGAATTTGGACAAATTTAGATTCCCTCAATCTTGTAACTGACATCGGTGGTGAATTAGTCCTTCCCAAAATTTAGAAATGTATACGTCCTTGCCAACACCAGATCTAGAAATATTTGCTTGTTGGGTTGCCAAAGTCAATTATGTAAGAAACAGAGAAACCTCCAAGCTTGAAATGACTTGATTTGATTTGAAGCCCTAGTTGTACTTTTTGCCCATCTTCAATGCACCTTGTTAAATCTACACACAAAAGTATACAAACACAGCATGCAATAAAATAGTTGAGGGTTAGCAAATAGGGGTTTGCCTTGGTCAAACCCCACTTTTGGTAATCAAACCCTTAATGAAACAATGAAATGAAAGAGAATGATAAACTAATAACATGCAATTGCTATCAATTTACCAAACCCTTGATGATGCAAATCTAAAGTAATGTCAATGGATGCTCCAATGCGCTTGAATATTGCTTGAATCCTTGAGTGAATGAAAAGATTCCTTGGATGTAATGTGTTATTGTAGATGTAAAATTAGGTGAAAATCACTTATTTATACAACTTATGCCTTAGTTACCCATTCATACCTCATCATAGGCTGACATCAAGTGTTTTTGAATTAAAAACCAAAAGGAAATTTTTTAATTTTTTAATTTGGAGCTAAGGGGGACTCATTCGCCACCCATGGCAAATGGGTCCCACCTAGGACCTGAAAGTGGGTGTTAGGAATTAAGTCACATTTAATGTTATTTGTCAGGTTTACAAAATTCAAATAGAAAATGAATAATAATAATTTGTTAAATTCAAAGTAAAGCATAATTTATATTGGTGGAAAGCTGAGAATCTCCTTTAAAAACCCTTTTCGTTTCATCAATTTTGTGTAAAAAAAATGTCGTCATCCACACACCCTACAAATACCCATCATATTGCCACTTTTTGGCCCATCATGATCCTGCACATACCCCATTATAACTTTGTTGCATTTTCTTATGATAAGATTGAATATGTTCGAGGGCATTGATGCACCTTTCATCAAGCATTTCAAGTTGGTGTAAGCATTGTTCCCTATAATTATTGTCATCAAGTAGCCCTTGAAGAGTGATTCTTAAGGAGGGAATCTCTAACTCTAGAGGCATAATTGCCTCATCAACATAAACAAGGTTATAAGGTGTGTTTCCCATTGGAGTTTTGATACTAGTACAATAAGCCCATAATGTGTATGTTAATTGCGTATGTCAATCTTTATGATGTTTGTTCATTGTTTTTCCTAGAACTTGCTTAAGAGTTTTATTAGTTGATTTGGATTGTCCATTAGATTGCGGGTAGTAAGGTGTTGAGAACGATGTTGTATATCAAATTTTTCCAAGAAATTCACATCATTATTCTTAAATGGTGTTCCATTGTCTTAAACTAATGAGGAAGGAAGTACAAAGCGAGTGATAATGTGTTCCAATGAAATGATATATTACATCAACTGTTGTTGAACGCAAGGGAATAGCTTCTACCCATTTCATGAAATAATTTTTTGTCATGATTATAAATGTATGTCATGTAGATGAGGGTTGAGATATTTTTCCTATAATATCTAGACCCCATACTAAGAATGACCAAATAGGAAATTATGTGTGAATCTTAGAGGTAGCAGCATGAATTAAGTTTTGATGCTCTTTCCATTTGTGACTTTTCTTAATGTATTAAAAGCAATCTCGTTCCATGTTATTCTAATAGTATCCTATGTAGATTAGCTTTTGAACCAATTATCTTCCTCTAAAATGCCCCACAACAAGCACTTGCATGAGCTTGTTCAAGTGCTATAGGGATTTTAGATTGTTTAAGACACCTAAGCAAAAGGCCATCAAAGGACTGCTTATGTAAGATGTCTTCGAGGATGATATATCTAGATGCAAATTTTTAAAGATGAGAGTGATTATTTTTATTTTTTATCGGGAAACGGTACCCTCTTTCAAATAATTGAATATTTATCATGCAATTCACTTGATTTTGACTATTTTCACTAATACTTCATCTGCTTTATCATCAATTGATGATTTCATTATCATATGCACAATAAAATTGAAGTCTTTTGAAGGATCTTGAGGGGAGATAAGAGAAGTTGTACTTGCCATTGCATTTGTGTGATGATTATCTTTTCAACGGATGTTATCAATGGTGAATGATTCAAACTTGTCTAATAATTTCATTGTGAGATCCTTATATTTCGATAATTTTTCATGTTTTGTTTGATGACTAATTGTGAATCGCCAAATATTTTAATGTCTCTAGTGCCCATAGCTAGAGCGGCATGCAATCTAGTGAGTAATGCCTCATATTTGACAGTATTGTTTGTACATAGGAAATTTAAGCGATATGATAAGGGAATATGCTCTTTTGTAGGCAGTTTTATTGACCTTTGTGCCTGATCTAGTTTTTCACTTAGATACATCAAAATACAATTCCCATGTATCTTCTTGGATTATCAACATATTATCACTAGGGAAAGAATCATTACTAGGTAATGCTAAAGGAGAAGGATCATCCACTAACTGGTTGGTCAAGTCTTGACCCCTAATTTCTTTTTGTGAAACAAATTTAAGGTCAAACTCGGTCAACAAGATTACCCACTTAGCTAAGCACCTAGATAAATCTATTTTAGTGAAAAGGTGTTTCAAGGGGTCAAACATTGTGATCACTTCTATTTTAAAATTCAATAAGTAATGTCAAAACTTATTGGTAGCGAATACAAGAGCAAACATTGTTTTTCTATTATTGTGTATCTTTTCTCATAATCAATGAATGTTCGACTAATGTAATAAACATGATGTTCTTTACCCTTTTCGTCTCGTTGAACCAATAATGCTGCAAGAGCATGGGTTGATGCTAATGTATAAAGGATTAATGGTTTCTTTTGCATAGCGGGTTGTAAAACAAGTGGAGTGACAAGATAATCTTTCAAACTCTAAAAATCCTATTTACAATCCTCATCCCACTCAAAGCGTATGCCTTTCTTGAGAAGATGTGTAAATGGTAACATTCGATTTTCTAAGGATGCTACAAATCATCGAATGGATTGAATTATTCCTTGTAAGGTATGCAATTGAGAGATGTTTCTAGGTGGTGGCATGTTAACTATAGCATCAATTTTCTTTTTGTCCATCTTGACGCCTCTGTGAGATAAGATAAAACCTAAAAGTTTTCCACTATCTACACCAAAGTGACACATTTTTAGATTCAATCTCATGTTGTATTTTCAAACTCTCTCAAAGGTTTTTTGAAGAACATTAAAATTGTCTTGTCATGTTAAATATTTAGCTAGAATATTATCAACATAATCTTCCAAAATATTATGTATGTAATCATGGAATATCAGTTTCATAGATCTTTGATATGTTGTGCCCATGTTCTTCAATCCAAAAGGCATCATAACCCAACAAAATGTTCCCCAAATAGTTGTAAATGTTGTTTTGTACCGATCTTGAGGGTTGATAAAAATTTGATTGTATCCAGAAGATCCATCCATGAATGACTACAAAGCATGCCCAACAGTCGAGTCTACTATCATGTCAATATTATGAAGGGGAAAGTCATCATTTAAAGATGCTTTATTCAAATCATGAAAATCCATACACATTCTAATATGATTTTTTAGGCTTTGCAACTATGACAATGTTTGAAATCCAAGGATAATAATCTATAGGTCTTATGAATCCAGCCTCAAGGAGTTTTCCAATTTTGTCCTTAACTAGCAAGGCTATTTTAGGGTTCATTTTTCTAATCTTTTGTCTAACGGGCTTAGCATTTTCAGCAAGGAATATTTTGTGTGCTACAATCTTAGGGTCAATTCCTAGCATGTTTGAATAAGTACAAGAATTTTTTTTAGGAAAGCCATGAAGCAAGGTTGTAGTATCCTCTTGTTCTCCATCATTGAGGCATTTCCTATTTTAATGAATTTTTCTTTATCATTGATGTCCATTGCTATATCCAAAGTATCCCCTAAAGGAAGTTCATTTGATCTTAGAAATTCAGGATTGTATGCTTCATTATTCGTGCCTATTTGATCATTCGCTATTTTATCCATCTTTTTGTTTGGTGCTTATCATAGCACATGTAGCCTTTTTCTTGTGATGAGGAGTAGATGGTTTATCATAAACTCCTAGCATTTGTTTCAAGGCTTCATCCTCTTTAAAGTACTCCCATGATGGTGGTAAATCCATATCAATCAATATAGGATGTTTCATAGTGAGATTAATTTTTGGTTGAAATGAAATAGTGTTGATGTTTAATGAAGTTCTCTTGCGTGTTTGTGTTATCTTAGAAGGATAGTATCCCAAACCATTTTTCATTTCTTGCGTGTTAGGTTTTATAGGAACAAAAATTCCTTGTTCTTTATTTCCACATCCTTTTCCACTATAACCTAATTGTTTTAAAAGTTCATAACCTCTCCCATAATTTTTTTCCATTTCTTTTGGGTTTGGTGGTTGTTGATAATCCATCCCATTGAAGTTCGTTGTGTAACTTGTGTCTTGTTTAAGAGTAGATGAGGTAGATGGTTGCAATTTTTCTCTCAAGTTTTGTGTTGACATAACCATTGGTTTCTTTTATTTTTCATCCTCTTTTCTTGTGATTATATATTCTCCCATGAATGAAGGTGTGAACTTCAAGGAACCCCAATCGTCATTTGTTAATTTTGACACTGTTTCCATCTCTTGTATTTCCTCTATTATCGGCTCTATTTTTTATGTTGGAATTAATGTTTTTAGAGGATTGGTAGTTCCTTTTTCAATTTTCAAACAACTTTCAATCTCGAGGTTCATTTCAATTTGGTATCTCTTATTCTTATAGACATACTTCATGATATGATGAAGAGTTGAAGGCACCACATGTCTCATGAATCTATGGTCTTCCTAAAAGAAGATTGTATGAAATTTCATGAGGCATAACATGAATAGAAGTTTGTAAGGTAGCCTTTTTGACTAAAATAGGTAAAGTAATCACACCAAGCAATTGCTTTCCGATATTGTCAAATCCTTGAATCGATAGGGAATCAAGTTTTATTTTTGATTTATCCACTCCCAACTTATCTAAAAGATTTATACTACGGACATTTAGAGTTGATCCATTATCAACAAGGGTCATTTTTTATTCCTATAGTGTTGTAGCTAGCCATTTTCATGAATGCATCATATTTATTTCTCATTTCTAAGGGAGGGAGCTCATGTTGATGCAAAATGATGTCTACATTAACTATATTTGAATTCCTTATAATAGAGTTGCCACATCATTTGCATTTGTATTAGGAGAAACCACAACTTGCTACAAAGATATTTGAAGCATGGTGTGGTAACTAGGTAAAGCTTGAATAAGATCTCATAAGGATATCTTATCAAGAGTATTCTTAAGTTTTTCAACAAGATCATACTCCTTGCCACTATGTGATGGGAAACGAGGAGCACTAGGCAACATAGGATTAGGCAATGGTAATGAAATAGGATTAGGTTGAGGTTGTATTTTATTCCTTGTGTTATATGTATGAGAAATAGTATTATAATTCAATTTCTACAACAAATTTTCTCTAGATGCTTCAAGGATAAGGACAATTTTTTTTGAAGGTGGATAAAGGATAAGTTGAGGTTGAATGAAATTTACTTTTATTTTTTTGATTTGTTTGAACAATCCTTAGTGGATGAACCTTGAACGAGGAAGTCCTCAAGGGCTTCGTATAACATATCAAATTCATCACTAATAAAAGGATTAGGCTTTATAATAGGTTTAGGTTGGATGTGAACCATAGATTTTTGGGTTCCTATGTACTTCTCTAGCTCTTCTAGGGTTTTTCACCTAAAAGGAGAGAGATAGGGCCCAAAAATGCTAAGGGTTCATTCAAATAATGTTATGTGTGATGTTGTCTAAGCTAAATGAAGTAAAATAAATGCAAAAATGTGATTTAAATGAATGAATATGAATGCAAAACTAAGATTTAAACTATGTTTGAAAACATGATGTGATATGCAAATAATGAACTAAATGATGAAATAATGTAGAACATAAAGAAATAGGATGAAATAGAGTGCACCTAGACAAGAATTGATGAATTTGGAATGTTGTGAATGTTGTCTAAAATTACTAAAATTTCACATTGGGACTCATTTGCCCAGGGTGGCAAATTAGTCCTACTACTGGTGAAAAAGTGTCAGAAATAGGTTTTTGACTGTTGGGATCTAGAATTTGAAAAAATTCAGATTTTCAATCTTAAGGTGGGACTCATTCGCCACTGGTGGTGAATTAGTCCTCTCCCAAAATTCTGAGAAAACAGGAGACAACTCTACAACACCAGATCTGGAAATATTTGCTTGTTGGGTTACCAAAGTCAATTATGCAAGAAACAGATAGAAAACCTTCTCCAAGCTTGAAATAGACTTGATTTGATTTGAAGCCCCTAGTTGACTTTTTGCCCAATCTTCAACACCAAAATTCTTGTTAAATCTGCACACAAAAGTCTGCAAACACACATGCAATAGGGGGAAAATAGTTGAGGGTTAGCAAATAGGGGTTTGCCTTGGTCAAACCCCACTTTTGGTAATCAAACCCTTAATGAAACAATGAAATGAAAGAGAATGATAAACTAATAACATGCAATTGCTATCAATTTACCAAACCCTTGATGATGCAAATCTAAAGTAATGTCAATGGATGCTCCAATGTGCTTGAATATTGCTTGAATCCTTGAGTGAATGAAAAGATTCCTTGGATGTAATGTGTTATTGTAGATGTAAAATTAGGTGAAAATCACTTATTTATACAACTTATGCCTTAGTTACCCATTCATACCTCATCATAGGTTGACATCAAGTGTTTTTGAATAAAAAACCAAAAGGAAATTTTTTAATTTTTTAATTTGGAGCTAAGGGGGACTCATTCGCCACCCATGGCAAATGGGTCCCACCTAGGACCTGAAAGTGGGTGTTAGGAATTAAGTCACATTTAATGTTATTTGTCAGGTTTACATTTGAAAAATATACTTAATTAAAGCTTATAAGGGCATGAAAGGGTCAAATAAAGCATAAGAAAAGTATAAATAGTGAAGTTATGCCTAGAAAATCATGAAATCTTGTTACAAGACTTTACAACACTTCAAAATAGGACATGTTTATTGATGAAAAGGTGATTCTTAGGTAAATTGTAATGAATAGAATTTAGAAGAGTGTAGAAATGTCTTACAACACTTCACAACACCTTCACAAGATGCCATTATTTGAATTTTAGTACCTAAATATGCATGCTATAGCCATGTTACAACATAAAATCAAAGAAAAATAGATCAAACACCATGAAACAAGACCTAAAAGGCCATGAAAAAGACAAGGGGCCATTTTTCTATGGCACATGATGACATTTAATTCTCTTTGTTTAGGGTTGTTTGAACAAGCCTTAGTGGATGAACGTTGTGAGATGAAGTCCTCAAGGGCTTCATCTAACATATAAAATTTATCACTACTAAAAGGCTTAAGGATTAAGCTAACTTTGAAAAGGGGTTTTAACATGCTTAAGTAACCATACATCTATGCTTGTTTAGGTTTAATGTTTTGGTTTTATAATAAGTGTAAAATGAAGTCTACAACTAACAATAGGAGAATGAAATGATCTATCTTTATCAATAAATTGTAAACATAAACTATGAAAATGCATGGAACAATAAAATGGCAAATTGAAGCAGTGAACTAACTAGAATAAATAGAAGCACAAAAATGCACTATTTAGCCCAAAAAACTGTAGCCTCAAACTACACAGGGACTAAGACGCTAGGAAGGGCACCTTGGTCCTCCTAATGAAATTTGGAGGTTCAAGAAACTAGAACAAACAACACAACTTAGATAGGATTTTGGATCAAAAATCCTGAGAGGGGTTAAGATGCTAGTAAGGGAATTTTAGTCCCAGTGAATGTTTTTTTTTTTTTTTAAAAAGAGATCTAAATTAATAATAGTGTTCCCAAGTTGCCTATTCAAGATGTTGATGTTAAGAAATAGGAAAATGTGCAAACGAATGCAAGAAAAAGTAACTAGTAACAAGCAATTGAATGCAAAGTTAATACATTTTTTTTCAATTTTGAATGCAATAATAATGTTTCTAAATGCAATTAAGATTATGAACAATGCACTTTTTAGTTTTTTTAATGAAACAAAATGATGCAAGAAAGCAAAAATCCAACCTATATGTACTTTCACTAATGCAAATATGAGAAACCCTAAATGCAATTTTCACTAAATATGAGAAACCCTAGGTGAAATTCCACTAATGCAATATGCAATGCAAGAATGAATGCAATCTAGATCTAGGACTTCAATGAACTCCAAATCAGAAAATGAATGCTCAAAAGAGTCAAGTTCACCAAAATGAAACATATGGAAAAGGGTGATAAATAATGTTAGTCTTCACACACATTCATTCAATAATGTCTGAGGAGTCCTAATTGGATTGACTATCAACCTCATAAGGTGAGCCAATTCACAACAAGGAAGACCTAGGAGGGGGATTTTTTAGCTTTTAGGGGTTCACCACTAAGAAAAAGCTTGGAAAAGACAAATAAGCATTCAACTCACAAAACCTAATAATGCAAGCTAAATGAAGGATGAAAATGATGAAATTATGCAACAGGGAGTTATGATGTATCTACTTGGGAATTCTAGAGATGTGGGGATTCCAAAAATCCAAAGAAGCTACCAAAAAGTGCTATGGAGGACTAAGATGCCCTTATTGTTGTCTTAGTCCCACTACTATTTTTTGGGGTACATGTAGAATCTTCTGATGTCAGAACCGGATTTAGAAGAATTTATGAAAAATACCCTTAGGAGGACTAATATACCTTTACTATTATCTTAGTCCCAATTTGAATTTCTAAAAATTCTGAGTTTGATCCCAAGATTCAAGGTTTGTACTTCCTTCTCCACTAAGTTTCTAGATCTGAACCTACAAAATGACCTACAATACAAAGGAAATTGGATTAATTGTTTATGAGGGTTGGGTATGTGTAGGATCATCATGGAAAAAATAGGCCCTTAAGTGGCGAAAAATTTAGAAAAATTAGAGTTAGGAAAATTGATGTAAAAATTTGAATAAGTTATCTATATTATTTCAAAAATATGTAAGAAAAGAATCTGTAGATAATTGAATGTAGTTTCTAAACTACTAGTTTTTTTTTTTAAATCTATTTTGTGAAAATTTGAAATTTCAATCTAGTAGTACTTAAATTTCAGGGAAAAAATAAGTAGGTATCTGTCTGATCACCTTAGGGTATGTGCAGGATCATGATCGGCCAAAAAGTGGCAATATGATGGGTATGGCTGGCAACTTTTTTCTTACCCAAAATTGATGAAACAAAATGAGTTTTAAAGGAGATTCTCAAGATTTCCATTGATATAAATTATGCTTTACTTTGAATTTAATATAATCATTATTCATTTCTATTCAAATTATGACTAAAGTCCCCGACGATAATACTGATTGAAAAATCTATAGCTTTCAAACATCACATATATTTTTGAATCCAAAAGATGTGTCACATCTCTATGCTTCAAGATACTCATAGGATTAAAAGAAAATTGAGTTTCATAGCTCTTGACCAAGTTAAGGTGGTTGCACATATGAGTTTTATATTTTAAAAAATTTGTAATAAAAAATCATAATTAACTATTTACTTGGAAAAAAAATTACATAAAAATATGCAACACATCCAGGCATGAGTCCTCTACTTATATCACCTTATAAAAAAATATTCTCATTTTTATCGTAAGTAGGGCGGTCGTATTTATTAACCTACTTATTTTTCCCCTGAAATTTAAGTGCTACTACATTGAAATTTCAAATTTTCACCAAACAATTTTTTTTAAAAAAAATAAACCTAGTAGTTTAGAAACTACATTTAATTTGCTACGGATTCTATTCTTACATATTTTTGAAATAATATAGATAACTTATTCAATTTTTACCAAGTTTCCTTCTAACTCGATTTTTCTTCACTTTTCACATAAGGGCTTTTTCCATGACATCCCTATTACACCACTCTAACCACAATAAAATGATGGTTATATTTCAATAAGTACATAGACATATCAGAGACTCCATTTCCCAATGTGATGTATTTTTTTCAATTTTTTTCCAAGTAAATAATTACCATGACTTTTTTATTACAACTTTTAAAAAAGTATAGTGTCAGATGTCCTGGACTAATCCTTAATCAACAAACCCCAAGGAATTACTTTTTCTTTTAATCCTATAGCAGCCATTTAATGGAGTGCCTTGATTCAAAAATGGATACCATTTGGAGTTTTGGTAGATGCTTTTTCAATCAACTTATAATCACAACTTTAGCTAACCAACAGGTCGAATAATAATTATTTATTAAATTCAAAAGTAAAGTAATACCTATATTGGTGGAAAGTCGAGAACCTCCCTTTAAAAACCCTTTTTGTTTCCAATATTTTGGTGAAGAAAAGGTTGTCAGCCACATACCCATCATATCACCACTTTTTGGCCCATCATGATCCTGGACATACCCGGTTTTCCTTGGTCAAACCCCGTGTTTGGTAATTAAACCTTGATGAAAAAACACAGATTTGAAAATGAAAAAGTGTGTGTACCCCAATATTAAGTGTGTCTAAGATTATGCAAGATAGAACATGGAGAAACCCTATTCAATTATGTTAGAATAAGTTTCCTAGAATGCAAATGAAAATGACCTATAAAGGAGATCTCTAATCACCCTAATAGTCTATAAACATGAAATGTACCTTCCTTAGGTAGAAAATAGAACAATAACTGAAGATGGAATCAATCAAGAAACAAGTCCTTAGGCTTGGAAGAATGGATAGCTACATCTCCAACCTATAATCTATCATGATCCTCCATAGGCATCCATTATTAGTCTTTGGAAATGCTAGATATTGACCTTAAAACCCTAAAGAAACCATAGAAGGTTGCTCCAAGACTTGAAACTCTCCTTCACTTTCTTCAACATAAAACTTGCTTCTCACCTATTGCTTTATTCTTTCAACTTATGTCTCTTATGTGAAAAATGGGGTGTAAATCTTACTTTTATAGGCACTCCTATCTAATAACCCAATTACTAGATCCTAAAGGCCAATAAAATGTCAAATAAATTCAAATATTTTCATTTCCCACTCTTAATTCTTGAAAATAAAGCACCCGAGACTAAGACACCCAAGGTGGCATCTTGGTCCCACAAGGCTTAAATTGCAACTTTGAAAGGTGGGCTTTCAAGATTAACAATTGTTTATGGATTTTGGTTAGGCTTATAGTTTAAATATGCCTTGGGATGCATAAAAAGGGGTTTTAGGTTCCCATAACAAGTAACCTAAAGGGAATTTAATGCAAGAGGTGCCAAAATAGGTCCAAATTAAGTGTGAAAATGCAAAGGTGTGCATTTTTCTACACTATATTTATGTTTATTTTTGTTTAAGCTTTTGTAACTATTAAAGATCTATAAATTTTTTGCATTAATCTCCTCTCAAGATTAGTGTAGGAAGTTGTTCCGCTACTTTATCACCTTTGGTTCTAGTTGTGGGTTGTTGGGTTTTTTGAACTAATTCATATTTTGAGTGGGTGGTTGTGTAGAAGATACTTTATGATCTTGTTGTAGGAATTTTTAGATGGAAAGTCCATCAAGGAGAATAGAGGTGGAGAAATTTTCTGGAAACAATTTTGAAATGTGGAAGCTGAAGATGGAGGATTTTTTGATAGATCAAGATTTGTGGGATGTGGTTGATGAGAATGTTTCAAGGCCTACAAATCCTACTCATGTTGCTCAATATAATGTTATGGATTGTAAAGCCAAGAGTCTAATCAGATTATGTTTGGAAGATTTTTTTTTAATTAATGTCCAAGAGAAGACCTCTGCACAGGAACTATGGAAGAAGCTTGGTGAGATGTATCAGGCCCAATCTTTAGTGAAAAATATTTTCTTGAGGAAGAAATTGCATTCCTTGAGAATGGAAGAGGGTGGATGAATTAGATATCACTTGGAAGCATTTAATATGTTGGTGGCTCAATTTGCATCTATTGGTGTCAAAATGGATGAGGAGGAGAAATGATAGATCTTGCTTTGTTCTTTGCATGATTCATGAGATTCCCTTCTTATGGATATTGGGAGTACTTTTGTTATTTTGAAGAATGAAGATGTGGTGGGTTCTTTTCTTTCTGAAGAGATGAGGAAGGTATCCATCACTAAAAAGGAGGCCCTAAATGTTCATGGAAGACCTAAGGAAAAAGGAAAGAAGAATGAGAAGCATGACAAATCCAAGTCTAAGGGGAGATCTAAATCTCTTGGAAAGTCCAAAGTTATTTGTTGGAACTGTGGTGAACCTAGACATGTTTGTAAGGAATGTAAAGAAGAAAAGATGAAAAAGAAGAAATTTGATTCTGATTTTGTGTCCAAGAGGGAAGATGGTGACACATTCATTGCTGCTTTGGCAACTCGTGTAGGTAATGATGCATGGTTAATTGAATCAAGTGCATCTTTCCATATGACCTTTAATAGAGATTGGTTTTCTAAATATGAAAAAATTGATGGAGGTAAGGTGTACTAGGTGATGATTCTCATTTAGACATGTTTTTCATGGTAAAATTAAAATTAGATTTCCTGATGGTAGAATAAAAAGGATTAATGGTGTGTTGCATATCCTTGGTTTAGCATGAAATTTGTTATCTGTGATCAAACTAATAGATGGAGGTGTGTACGTAGTATTTTATGATGCAAGATGTAAAATGGTTAGAGATTCTATGGTGATTGCTAGAGGTGTCAGATATGGCACATTGTATAAGCTTGATGCATGCACTATTGAGTGAAATAGTACTTTTGTAAAAATAAATTCTATGGAAGAAGTGAAGGTTTCACCTTCAATAGATGGTCATGGATTTTGGGTACCTAAGGGTGCTCTTTCTTTTGAAATAAAGTTACCTATAGAGAAAACTATGTTATGCTACCATAGACTTGGCCACATTAGAGAAAAGGGTCTAAAGACCTTGAAAATAAAAACCTTATTGAAGGTTTGTCTGATTGTAATCTTGAATTCGATTTCTATGAGCATTGCATTTATAGAAAACAAAGGCGTATTTAGTTTTATTTGAGTTCTCATAAATTTTGTGGTGTATTAGATCTTATCCATTATGATGTGTTTGGTCGTGTAGATGTTCCTTCGATTGGTAAATCCACATATTATGTTTCATTTATTGATGATTATAGTAGAAGGACATGAGTATTTTTTCCAAAGAATAAATTTGAAGTTTCAAGTTAATTTAAAGAATTTAAATCAATGGTTGAGTTGTAGAATTGAAAGAAAATTAAATGTTTGAGGACTAATAATGGTGATGAATTTTTCTCTAATGATTTTGATAGATTCGGTAAATATTTTGGTATTCATAGACAAAAGACAACTTTGTATTCTCCACAATAGAATGGATTTTCAAAAAGAATGAATAGGACACTGATGGAGAAGGATAGGAGTATGTTGAGTGGTTCTATCCTAGAACAAAGGTTTTGGGATGAAGCTATTGCCACAACTTGTTACATGATTAATAGGTCTCCTACATCAGCTCTTGTTGATAAGATGCCTATAGAGGCATGGCTAGGCCACAATCCTTCATTAAGAAATATTAGAGTTTTTGGTTGTGAGGAATATGAACATGTGCCTAAGGAGAAGCAAACAAAGTTGGAGAACAAGGTTGTGAAATGTATCTTCCTCAGATACAATTATGGTGTGAGAGGATACAAGCTTTGGGAACCTATTACAAAAAAGTTAATATATAGTAGAAGTGTTATGTTTAGAGAAACTAAGCCTTCTTCTATTATATTGCAGCCATAACAAACTAAATAGGAAGATGTGATTCAATTTCCTTCTACACTTGGGAAATTTTAATCAAGGCCCAAGGATAGACAAGAGGTTGAGGAGAGCTCGTCTAGCTCTAAATCTTTAGAAGAGGAGGTAGAACCTCCAACTAAACTTGTTCATAGGTTTATAAGAATCGACAACCACCAAAAAGGTATAAACCTAATTATTAGAGATGTATTTTTTCTTTGAATACTAACATGGATAAACCTAGATCTATAGAAGAGGAATTAGGTGTGAATGATACAAAATCCTAGAAGATGGATAAAGAATAACATCTTTGAAAAATAATGATACATGAGATCTTTTGCCAATGCTTGAAGGACGAAAACCTATTGGTTGAAAATGGGTGTTCAAGAAAAAGATTGGTTCAAATGGAGGTATTGAGAAGTACAAAGCAAGGTTGGTTACGAAAGGTTACTCTCAAGTTGAGGGTGTTGATTATGGTGAGATATTCTCTCCTATTGCAAAAATGACATCCAATAGATTTTTCCTTTCTATTGTTGCTTCTTATGATTTAGAGGTTGTGAAAATGGATGTGAAAACTACTTTCCTTCATGGTGATTTGGAGGAGGATATTTATATGACACACCCAGAGTACTACATGGTGAAAGGTAAAAGTAAATCAGTTTGCAAATTGAACAAATACTTGTATGACTTAAAACAGAGTCCTAGGATGTGGTACCAAAAAATTGATACATCTGTGTTGAGTTTGGGATTTGAGCATTCTAAATCAAATCATTGTGTTTATTATAAAACTGATGGTGATCATTTCCTATTTATTGCATTATATGTTGGTGATATGTTATTTGTTGGCCAAGGGAAAGGTATGATTTCAAAAATGAAATCTCAACTTGTTGCTAAATTTGAAATGAAAGATATTGGTGCAGCTAGGCACATTCTTGGGATGAAAATTAAAAGAGATGGAGTGAATAGAAAGCTATGGCTTGGCCAAAGTAAGTATGTCAATTCAATTTTATAGAGATTTAACATGTAGGATTGTAGACCATTGTGTGTTCCCCTTTCTATTGGAACAAAGTTATCTATTTTAGATTGTCCAACATCTCCATCAAAGATGGAAGACATTAGAAAAGTGTCTTACTAGAGTTCTATTGGAAGTTTGATGTATGCTATGGTTTGTACTAGACTATACATTTCCCAGGAAGTGGGAGTTCTTTCTAGATATATGTCTAATCCTGGTAGAGTTCATTTGGATGCAGTTAAAAGGGTCTTTAGATATTTATGTGGTACTTCAGATTATTCCTTGTTTTATCATAGTGATATGACTGAATATGAGATTTCCCTTGATATTTATGGTTATGTGGATTCATATTGGGTAGGTGATATTGATAGCAGATGATCCACTAGTGCTTATGTGTTTACATTATTTGGTGGTGCAATCAGTTGGATGAGTAAGTGATAGGCTGTGTTTTCTTTTTCCACTACTGAAGTAGAGTATATGGCAGCTACTTATGCTTGTAAAGAATCCATTTGTCTTAAGAAACCATGTTCAGATATTGGAATAAAACAAAGTGTAGTGCCAATTTATTGCGATAGTTAGAGTGTGATATGTCTAGCCAAGAACATAACATTTGATGCTAGGACAAAGCACATTGATGTACAATATCATTTTGTTCGAGATATCATCAAAGATGGTAGGGAAAATTTGGTAAAGGTAGAGACTTTGATTAATGTTGTTGATTCTTTAACTAAGCTTGTGAGTACAGAGAAGTTTAGATGGTGTTCAGAGACTATGGTAATTTCGGCCCCTAGAAATTAAGAGACAATGTTTACTACCTCCCATTGCTCTTGCAAGGTGTTCGACAACTGGGAGATTTGTTGGGAAAATGTGTCTCAACCTTACAATTATATGACAATTTATTATTGATAGGATGCATATATATTTATATATATATTTCCTAGTTACACTAATAGGTGTATACAATGGCATAAGTGGGGAGAGTGGGATGCATGTAAACAATTTTTTATTAAATTTTTTAGGAAACTTCTAGAATGGCCGGCATACATTAGGTAAATGATACATTGTAAATCTAGGCCATTAATTATCAGGTTTTATATCTAATGGTGGATATTTTTCTGGCCTATCTTTCCAAGAATGTAATCCTATTTTATGAGGGCACTATACTATAGTTACAGTAGAGAGATGGTGGTGTATTTTGAGAGTCTAATAGCATTCATGTTGTCTCTTGATCTCTGAGTGGTGATGCTCCTGTAAGAAGCTTTCTATGCAAGTATATTGTAATCTTTGTGATTTACTGAATAATATATTGGGTGGATTTTGGAGTGTGGGGGTTTTCTCTCAAAAGGGTTTTCCCCGTAATGTAAATCATTGTGTTGTGGTATGCATGATAGTTATGTTTGTTTCTATTTAAGTTTCTCTAATTATTAAAGATCTATAAATTTTTTGCATTATTCTCCTCTCAAGATTAGTGTAGGAAGTTGTTCTTCTACCTTAGCTTCCTTATAGTTTTGGTGGTATTTTAATGATTTCAATTCAATGTTAGCTTGTGATATTTAAATTTTTGGAATTACTCTTAAGATATGTATAAATACAAGGCTATTTCACTTAATTTCACTTAGCAAGATCTAATCTTTCAGGTATTCAATTCCTAATAGAAAATTTATGAGATCAAGAGCATTCAAGAGCAAGTTCTAAGGCATTCAAGGACATATTTTTAGAAGATTATTGCAGCAATCAAGGTTCCTTTCATCATGTCAAATATGTATTGCATCATGCATGTTTTTTGAGCTAATGTGTTGGTGTAGTGTTCAAGATCTCTCAAGCATATCAAAGGAATTGTTTCACATCAAATTCCATGATCAATATCTACATTCATTGAGGCCACTTCATGCTAGATTGTAGATTTATCCAAGGTTCAAATAAGGATTGATGAATTGTGACATTACATTAGTAAATTAATCATTCCTTTCATTCTTTTATTCATTTCAAGGTTTAATTACCAAAACGGGGTTTGACTAAGGAAAACCCCTATTTCCTAACAAAACAACCTTTTTCCCTATTTGATGTGTGATTACAGGTTTTAGGTTGAAGATCAATTGGAGAGTGAAATTGAAGAAAGTTGCAAAGTTGTCAAAGCTACAAGAAATTTTTTCAAATCATGCAAAATAAGCTACAAAATTTATTTCTAACTTTTTGATAGTGAACAACTAGAATCTGGGAGTGCATGCATAGAAGAATAAAACCTAGAAACTAGTTTTTAGGAGCCCTAGGCAGGACACATTCACCATAGGGTGAATGAGTCCTCATTGAGGTTCAAAAAAGAAAATTTGGTGATAGGTACACAACATTTAACCCTTTCTAGATATGCCTTTTGATTGTTAGTTGGGTTAGATTTAGTTATTGTCACTCACTTGCATATTATAACACATATTTTGAATGAAATTAGAAAAGTGGGTGCGTCATTAGTCTCCATTTTGATCACCAATTTTTTTTGATGTTTCACTTTGTATCACATTTTCAACTGTTGAGTGCCTAATACTAAATGTGATATGCGCATTTGGCCATGATCGAAACATGTGTCCAAATCTTATCTCATTGCATGCACCCTTCACATCATGTTTGTAAACCAAGTAGCCTATCTTCAAAATGTGATGTACGATGATAATAAGGGAGAGAAATGAATGAAGAATATACCAAATCAAATACTCTCTACTAGATTTCTTCACATTAGTTCATCACAACACTTCTTCACATCACATTTTCAAGTCATCAAGCCTAAAGGAAAAGGTGATGTGTGATGGCCATGAAATAAATTGGCAATAAGGTTCAAAAGATGAAGGGGAACGTGGAAACTTCCAATTCATCATGTACATAGCCTTTTTATCATATTTTAGGTTTGAATATTTTAAATAAAAAATCAATATGCAGAGGGTGTGCAATTATTGTCGATCTTGTTTTAAAATAATTTGATTAACAATCATCTTTCGAACATAAACAACTAATTGACAGTTTTAATTTTCTCACTCGCATGAGTCATCTCTCTATAATTAATGGTATATCCATTAAATTTGAGAGCCATAAAGTGAAGAATTGAGTTGATTTTCTCTATCTTTGCAAAAAAATTCAAGCAAACAAGCAAGTAGATCTTCAAGAAAACAAATTTGAAGTGAAGAGAAGTTAGGGTTTTCAAGTAAGTGAGATTTTTATCCTTCTGTACAAAAGTTTCCATTAGAAATAAGGAGAAAAGGGAATTGTAGTCAAATAGGGTTATTACAATTTTCTATGTTGAGTTTTCAAAGGAAAATCACTAGGCCCTAATCTAAATCTAGATAATAATTGTAGGTTTTCTTGTGTAATTTTAATCTGTAAAATTGCATAGCCCTACCAAGGTGTTGAGTAATTAGAAATCCCTAGTATTTGAAATTGATTTGTGAAACCTTATTTGTATTCAACTCTACAAAGATGAGTCATGTCGTTGAACCCTTGAAGTATAAACCTAAAGTTAGGAAATCAAAATGTAAAATTGAGAAGATAAAGCTTGAAACATTAGAGGCTAAACCCAAAACCAAAGGGATTAAGTGAGATTTTTCAAGGTTTATGGAAGATGATCTCAAGGAGTTATTATCAAGGGGAAAAGATAGTTGGAAATAGGGATATTGGTGAGGGAATTTTTCTTGATCACCTACAAGATTTGGAAAGGAAGATTGGAGATATCATAGTGCCCCAAAATGGGTGGGATTTGTTTCAACATACATACCAAAGGATAAACTACCCTAATCCATCTTGTAGCTTATGGACATGTGATTTGGGAAATCTCATTGTGCCTAATGTATTTTTTGAGGTAGATTTGATTAAGAAAATTTCCAAGTGTTATGATTTAGATGCCAAAATCATAAGGAGTGTGAAGGAGACTCCAATTTTGGACATTAGCAAAAGTTAGATTGTGAGGACATTTGGGCTCAACCCATTTGCCATAGTTTATATAAATTTTAATACATGTGTTAGGAGTACAAGAGAGACAAATATGTGTATAGAAATTATGTACTAGTAAGACATAGGAGAATAGATTTGGGTAAGAAGGGGGTGAGGTTTACCCCAAAGGAGTTTGAACCCTTTAGTTATGATGAATTTGAGAACTACTTTAAGAAAACATTTTTTAGTTTATACCAGGTGCTTGGGAAGAAATATGATTTAATAAGGTCTATTATTATGATGGTGATGGCTATGGACATCCAGGACAAAAACTCTAATAGGAGTTTTGATTATGCCTCCTATACAACTTAATAGATCCATAAGCAATTAAAGGATTTGAAGGGTTATTGCTAAAAAATATTTTTGGATTAGATTGTGTCTAAAATTTTTGTATCAATGTTTCAAATCACACTTTGTGATTCATCATCAGGATAAGAGAGAAAAAGGAAAAAATGAATACCTATAGAACTAGTATGGAATAAAAATTGGAAGAGAGGAGACGGGATGGTGGGAGGTGTTGGCACAAAATTCAAGGTCTCAAGTTGGACTAACTTGACTACAAGACCAAAGAATTGGGTAACAAACAAGGGAAACAAGAAAGAAAGAAAATGAATTAACTCGTCAATTAAAAGATAAAGATAAGATCAATGAAATAAACATGCAAAAAACTTCAAAGAAACATAATAAGAGGAACCCAAAGAATAATAAAAACCCAAAATAGGAATAAAATAAGAAGGCACTGCCTAAGAGAAAAGAAGGAAAAACAAAGAAGAGAAAACCTCATGGGAGCAAAAGGAACAAGGACATAATGCAAAGAAATAAAAGATAGGACCAACAAAGGACCCAAAAAAAATTAAAGAGAATAAAAATAAAAAAACCACCAATTAATAAACTAAACCAAAAATAGAAGGAAGAAATAGAGAAGAAGAAAGGG
>VDFB02121030.1:0-17131 GCA_007258455.2 Sequoia sempervirens | reverse complement strand
ATTGTGAGGATTTGAGGGGGTTTTATAGGGTTTGGGAAGCTTTGATGGGGCCCATTGGCCATTAGGGTTTGACCTTGGGTGCCCATACTCAAAAAAATTATGATTTTTTTTATTTCACTTTTCCCATGTTGCCAACCACGGGAGATGCCTAGGCATCCCTACCATCCCGACCGTGTCTCAAGCATTCTGAAAATAGTGGAGGTTTGGTGGAGGGATGTCTCCCCATGTCCCCACATCCTAGAGATGTCCCCATCCTGAAAACATGGGGATTTGGGGGGGACGCGTCCCCATGGATCAATGCTTTTTTTGTAAACACCAAGTGAAAATTTTGCATTTGCAAACATGTTACTTGCCTCTGAAAGTACTTTATTTGTGTTATCTTTTTCTTGCTTTAACTTTTCTCTATGGATTGTTGATATATGAACCATATATTTAGGTGCAATGGAATCTCATGTTCCACCTCATGTTTTAGAGGTGAATAGTATAGTTCCTCAAACAATTTTGGAAGCTCAAAAATTAGTTTGAATGGAAGATGCTTCTTCCAACCAAGTGGAAACCTTATTCCATTCTTGATAGATTGATTACCCTCCTCAGAGAACTTACCCTTTACTTATTACTTCCTTTTTCTTTGAGGTGCATACTAGATGCTCACCCACATCTGAATTATACCCTATCTATTGCCCCTTGATCTTGTCTACCTTATAGTTCTTGGATTTCCCTTCCTTTCAATTCTTGGATTGAAGCTTGGGTTGACGTTTCCTACACTTGGCATTTGTATGCCTATTGATAATGCAATGAGTATGACTATTCTTAGAATATTTCTCTATCCCTTTTCAAATTTCGTTAACATTCTTCTTACCTCCCTTTCTAGACAATGTAAACTCTTACTTGATATCATGCCTCCGATAACACATGCTCACACAATGGTTTCTCTTCCCACAAAATTAACATGGGTGTAGATTTGAGTTATACTAAGATGCATGACCTCTTTTTTTACAAGTAAAACAAATCAAAGAAGAAACAATTGTGATAAATCATGATTGGTGCTTAGACATGATTTTTTGCCTTAAAATTTACAATTTTTGCAAAAAATAAAAAAACTCATGTTTTCCAATTTAAATGTAAAAGAATCATGACTTCAGTGATTAAATTGTCAAAAAACCACAATGTCAAA
Organism: Sequoia sempervirens; assembly: GCA_007258455.2. Classification (NCBI taxonomy): domain Eukaryota; kingdom Viridiplantae; phylum Streptophyta; class Pinopsida; order Cupressales; family Cupressaceae; genus Sequoia; species Sequoia sempervirens. The sequence continues at coordinate 15,957 of VDFB02121030.1, read as the reverse complement.
AACTCATGGTTTATTCCATTTTTTTGTGTAAATAAACATTTTTTTGGTTATTTGTTTTCATTTGCAGCAAAATAATTGACTTTTCAGAATATTTTTTGAGCAGTTTTCAACATTTTTCAGAGCATTTTGATGTAAAGCAAGGTATCAACAATAACTATAAGGATTTCAATAAATATTATGTGTTATACTAGTTTGATTTCATTTGCTAGGTATACAAATTTCTTATAAAATTACCTTGTTTCGTTTATAAATAATAAAATGCAATGCCCAAGAATCTAACATGGGTAAAACATGCAAAATGCAGCCAACAATTCTTTTAGACATAAAAACACTACTTGGAAGCAATGCAACATGTGCGCACATGTGTTGTCGCCACATGCAACATTGCATGATGTTGAACATGTGCATAAAGTATGCTTAGGCAACAAGTGAGGGGAAAGGAGTCGAATAATAGTGAGGGAGGGTGACATGCAACCCCATGCAAAATACTCAACATTGCAGAAGCTTCCTAAGAGGTGAATGGTGTCAACATGAATGATGCATAAGGGGAGTGACATCCAAATGGTGTCCACCCCTTTGGATCCTCTATATGAGGTGATAAAGATATGCCTCATAATCCCAAAATCTAAACATGTCTAACTGCATGAATAATAAGCAAAAGCATAAATCAATTTACCAATAAACATGCTAAATAATTATTACAACTAACATAAATTGAGCTTCTCCTACCCATTATAATAAAAATCAACCACTTAAATGTACAAGGGTCCACTTTATCATTTCAACTCAAAAGGAAATAAGGGATAGAGAGAAATAGTTTTCATTTCAACAATTAGCAAGAGTGAGAAGGGTTGAAGATTCTATTTTCCACATCATTATTCCATTTTAGAATACATTATATAACACTAATTATCAAATAAAAGTGCATTAATATTTTTTTGTGATTATATTTTATTTCAAAAAAATGATAATCTAAAGACTATGTCATTTCCATAATTAAATCATCACTCTATGTGGTTTACTCTTGCCAATTATAAAATATTAAAACATTAAAACAATGCATCTACTTATTTTATTTAGTCTAACACTTGTTTCAAGATATTATATGGAACATGATTGCAATATTATATACAATGGTTATACCAACATATTAATCTTCATAATATGTTATAATTGAAATGGTTTTATACTCTTAAAAATCCCTAAATTGGCTTACAATCAGCAAATCATTACACCCATACATATATTATATGAAACCTAAAACATTACATATTAAGAAATGATATACACATTTTATGTTATGCAAAGACAATATACAAGTCAATGGAAGAACCTCTAATCTTATTTCCTTTTGATATTGTTTGTAGGCACCAACAATGAGGAGCAACAACAGTTTGAAGAAAAGTAGTGATGACTTACAATGGAAAGGGGTCGAGCCCTTTTTTGGGATGGGGCCACGACCTTGTATGGGCCGCAAACCCGCACAAGGGTTGTTTTTGCCAAAGAGGAGGCTACAAGATTGCACCCCTTGACTCCCAAATTTTCATTGTATAAAGTTTAAATTTTGGTTTTGTTTTTGTTTTCATCTATTACCAAAAACACAATTGCTCCCAGGTTCTGAATATTTTTTATTATGTAATTTGGGCTAGGTACTCAATGGCTGAAAAATAAGGTGTCTAAGTGTTGATTCTTGTAGCTTAATATTCATAAGGTCTAAACAAAATAGTAATTTATCCTTCAACATATTAGCTTTGTGAGCGAAAGAAATCATTTGTTTAGCTTACCAAGAATTGGTCTCACAGTTTGGTGTAGGGAAAATTACCATGACCCATACACCCATAGGATATAGTATCACATAATAGGTTTGAAGGCCAAAGGAGGAAGAGGCAAGTTACACAGACCCCTTCCCACACAATACACATAAATTATCATTTTCCGAACTTTGATGGCTCAATAGAAAACTCCTCACAATAGTTGACCTTTCCCACATTTGGATCCTCAAACAATTTGGCATTTAGAATCCTAGCTATTTCTTTAAGGCTTTGATTGAACTTACCTTGTTTCCCTCATGATGATGTTCAAGTGCTCCAGGGAATTTTCCAGGTTGACCTTTGCTTGTTTGGCCACCTCACTGACATCCTCATGCAATAGAACATAGCTTGTGACCACAAACAACATGATGGTGCAACTTAAGGCTTTGGTGAGATTAAACACATTCTAGCAATTGAAGGATTGCCTAGGATCAATCAATATTTTGGTTATTGCTTCATGAATGAATACACATTGATCTTGGTCAATCTCCTTTGCTATTCCCCATATTTTCAACATCAAAATTTTGAGTTTTGGGTTGGTGAGCTCTTTGGAAATGTAATTCACAAAGTTCTTTGTAGGTCAAGAGGCCCCAACTTTCATCCACCAAAATAGTCACCTCTTTCTTAGCCACTGCCTTCATCTTTCTCTCACCCTTCTTATTGCTATCATGAGAACTAGAGGCTATGGAATGCCATAGGTTGAGAATCTAGAGTGCCACCACCAATTTTTTTAGGGTATTGCCAAGCACACTTAGACACTCCACAAGATAATGAGCAACCTTTCCAATGATTAAATACATTTTACCAAAAAACCCATATATTACCTCACCCATGTACCTTGCCATGACCTTTTCCATCACACAAGCCAAATAATGAAGGTAGGAAACAATTTCATCTTACCAAGAGCCATCATTTCTTATAATTATGCCTTGCAACCATCTCCAAGGATGGGTTATTGATTAATCTTTGCCACTCGCCAACGACGATTTCTCTAGTACTTTACCTTAATAATTCATCAATGCATCAAAAGCCTAGACCCTTCGCATCAAAACATCCTAAACCCAACCCCTTATCAAGTGATATTTTAGATATTTTTAGTTATATATATGAATATATACATACATACATACATACATACATACATATATATATATATATATCTATATATATCTATATAAATAGATATATATACATATATCTATATAAATAGATATATATACATATATGCATATGTATATATATTTATATATATACATATGTATCTATATAAATATATATACATATGCATATATATGTATATATGTATATATGTATATACATGTGTGTGTGTGTGTATATATATATATGTCATATATGTATACATATATGACATATATATGACATATATATACATATGTATCTATATATATGCACATATATATACATAGATATGTATATATATCTATATATCTATACATATACATTTATATATACATATATGACATATATATATGTATATGTATATATATATGTATGTATGTGTATGTGTATACACATACAAATACATATATACATATATGTATATATATGTGTATATATGTATATATATATCTATATATATATATACGCATACATATATACATACATATATACATATATACAAATATGTGTATATGTATATATATATGTATGTATGTGTGTGTGTGTATGTCCACAAAATATTTGGGTATATGAAATGTGTATGCATACACACACATATATATAGGTACACCCTTGATCATTTTGAGTAGTAAAAAAAGCATATATTAAATATGAGTAAATATTTTTTTGCTTATATATCTTGGGTTAGGCACCCGAGAGCCACAAAAAAAGTATCTAAGCATGGATTTTGGTAACTTAAGGTTCACTAGCTCCTATTTTTATCAATTTTATAAGCAAAAGGAATTATTTATTTAGCTATTAAATATGGTTCACATTGTCTAGCATTAGGGAAAATTACATTGGCCTTAACCATCAATGTATAAAAGTAATTATATACGCAAGTGTAATTATCCTTTTCCTTGTTACAAAAAGCCTAGTTGAAGACTCCACACAACAATTCACATCATTCACCATAGTATGCTTAGATAGTCTTGCATTAAAAATTTCAACAATTTCTTCATGCCTACAACTAAGCTTACCTTGGTTCAACATGAGAGTATGTAGATTCTAAACAACTTTGGAGATTGACCTCAACTTGTTCAATGATCCCATCCATGTCCTCATAGCAGAAATGATTTTGTAGCCACTAATAGCATTGAAGCACAACTCAAAGCTTGTTCCACAAAAAAAATCTAGTTTTCTATAGATTGCCGAGGATCCAACAACTTCACCATAGCTTTGTGGATGGCAACTTGATGATCCCCATCTATCTCCTTCATCATCCTCCACATCCTTAACATATGGATTCTCTAAGCTTTAGGCTGGAAACCTTTGATGAAATATAGTTTGCAAAGTCTTTTGCAACCCTATCGGCATCCAACCGATCAACATCGATTAAATTCACAACCTCTTTCTCAATTTCTTCCTTCAGTTGCTTCTTTCCATGCCCATTATATTCTCTTGAGTTGAAGGCCATAGTGTTGACCACAACATTATCGCCATTGAACAACCACTTAGCATTACACCAACATACTTTCATCTCTTCAAAATAAAACCTCTTAGAGACCTTTGCCTCATGCTACTATGATTTTCAATAACACCCTTCGCCATCACATTAGCCAACAATATGAAACCTCATAATGTCACAATCTAAAAAATACTATCCTTCTATATGTGCATTGATTTTCATTAATTGCTAGAAAAGTGTTGACCACAACGTCATTTCCCATTGAACAACCACTTAGCATTACACCATCATCCTTTCATCTCTTCAAAATAAAACCTCTTAGAGACCTTTTCCTCATGCTTCCATGATTTGTAATAACACCCATCACCATCACATGAGCCAACAATGCGACACCTCATAATGTCATAATCTCAAAAAGACTATCCTTCTATATGTGCATTGATTTTCATTAATTCCTAGAAAAGTGTCGACCAAAACATCATAGCCCCATTGAGCAACCACTTAGTATTACACCATCATCCTTTCATCTCTTCAAAATAAAACATCTTAGAGACCTTTGCATCATGCTGCCATGCTTTGCAATAACACCCTTTTCCCTCACATGAGCCAACAATGTGACACCTCATAATGTCACAATCTCAAAAAGACTAGCCTTCTATATGTGCATTGATTTCATTAATATTAAACAATCACTCTTTTCAATGCCTCTATCTCTTTATTGAGTTGCTATCACTCATCATTATTCAAAATCTTTCACCAAAAAAGCTTGAGTTTCGTCTAGGAACTCCCCACACCACTTCTTCATACATCCTTGTAGATTACAGAGGACCCCTTGATTGGTTGTGCAATTAGCTACAAAATTCCCAACCCTCTTAATGTGGGATAAGGAAATAGAGCCAAATATTCCCACAAAATCTAGAACACTCAAAAGCATTTGGTCTAGAAGCCAAATTTTTTTGGAGCCACCATTTTCATGTTGTTGATGACTACCTTAGAGTTTCCCTCCATTGCAAATCTTCACCATCCTTTTGCTAGAGCTTCCTTCAATCCACACTATCAAGGAAGGGAGAATATTTCATATCAATTCCAAACCAAGACTTTAGAATTTAAGATTTTAATTATTTAGGAGAATTGTTAGAATCGCAAGCAACTCTCAAGATAAATCCCACTTTCCAATAGTCCATTTTCAATATGGGAGGAAAAGGAGCTCTTAACAAAGAGATGATGGTTAGATTCTTCTTTTCCTTTATATAGTACACACCATGAAGGACCAATCTGTCCCATTTTTCTTGTCCATCCCAAGTGAGGGATCTTCCCTTGTTGCTACCCAAAGAAAGGCGTTTGCTTTTGGAAGAAAATGACTAAACCAAACTTTATTACTTGGGAACATAGTAGCCTGATTTTAATCCCTCAAAAAAAGAGTTGAATAAGCCTCTCTAACTAAATTTTGACCTAACGAGGTCTTATATCAAACATTTCAATCATTTTTATTCCTGTTGGAATCGTTGAATTCTTAAGTAGGAATTAAGCATGGTTGTAACATCTCTCAAATCCGGCATGGGCTCTCTTATATTTATTCACATTGTTTTTCTATTGATCACTTGAAAGTAACCTTGGACAAAAGATCCACAACTTTGTTTCAAAATACCAGCCAAGGTGCAAAGGATCTCACTTCTAGAAAAAGGAAAATTGGAAACCCAAGCATCCTCCCAAAAATCTGCCTTATCTCCTTTTCCTATTCTCCACCTAAGATCCTTCATGAGGTAAACATTGCAAGGTATGAGAAAGTTCCAAATCCCTGATTGCTAGGGTAACATGCAATGTGTGAAGAGTCTACCTTTCTAATGATTATCAATGTACTTTGAATGCAAGACCTTCCTCCACAATTTTTCCCTTTCTTTATGCATTCTTCATAGAAGCTTCTTACTTAAGGTTCAATTCACCGAGTTGCAAACTTTGAAGTCGAGCACTCCTTTCTTTTTATCCTTACATATTAAATCCCTTCCCACCAAATTATATCTTCTCTTATCATATGTTCCTCTCCATAAAAAAATTATATGTATGTATGTGATTGCTTTACCAATCTTCCTAGGGATGCAAAAAATAAACATAACACAAATTGGAACCATTAATAAGGAGGACTTAATTAGTTATATTTTCCCTACTAAAGATGATAATTTACCTTTCTAGAAGGATAACTTATATTGTACATGATCCACCAAGGAATTCCATTCTTCCATAGATGCTTTGCTATCTATTAGGGGCATCCCAAGATACGTGTTGGGTAACTTATCTACACTAAACTCAAAAATCCTTTGAATATTAAGTGACTCCTTATAGTGATCTTTAAGATTTATTTATTTTTGATTTGCTATTGTTGATCTTCTGACTTGGGCCTTTTTCATAACACATGAATATCCTCTTCAAATCCTTGGCCTCCTATATAAGGCTTCCCCATAGAACAGGGTATCATCCACAAATTGGAGATGAAAATATTCTCCACAAGTGAGGAAATTTTCAGCCCTTTGATATTATTTTTGCTCACTTTTGATTTTAAGTATTACCACAAAATATTTTTCCAATATAAGAAATAGAAAGGGGGGAAAAGGGCCTCCTTGTGTCAACGCTTGTTTGGTGGAGAAAAGATTTGTTGAGATTCCATTTATCAAGACAAAAGAAAGTTGATGAAAAGCAACTATAAACGCAATGATGCCAACTCTCAATAAATTGGAAACTTTCCAACACTCATAGAAAAGAATCCCAAGAAATCTTGTCATAGGTTTTATTCATATCTAATTTAAGAAGCAAATCATCCTTCTTACTTTTAATACAACAAATAACCTTGTGATCAACCACAATCCCATCCACAATATGTCTTTTTATCCCCAAATTCACTTTGTTCTTCTAAGATTATACCATTGACGTGGGATCTTAGTCTTAAGGCCATGACTTTTGTACTTTTTTATACACCACATTGCATAAGGAAATAGACCTAAAGACATCAAAGAAAATTGGAAATTGGAATTTCAACCTCTAAAGCAAAAATTTCCTAATTCTACATTCTTCAACTGCTTTCAACACATCATCCCCTACATTATGCCAAATTTGTTGAAAAAAAAGATTGAAACTTATCTAGGCTAGGGGCTTTCTCAAGCCAAGAGAGGTCTCAATGCTTACATCCTCCAAGGAAATTGACTTCAACAGTGTTACATTTTGTTCCTCTATTATAATTTGGGGAATATTTTTTAGCAACAAGTCTCGAGGCTCGTGATTCTTGACTACCTCCATTGCCAAAAGTATTATAAAGTATCTTTTATTATCACTTTCATATTTATGAGTTCCTCTCCCAGGGGGTGGACAACTTGATCATTCTTATTTCCTTAAGCCACTTCACTATGGAATTTGGCATCTAAAAGAGCTCATCCATCCTTGTAAATTGATACACTCACCCAAAAAAGTTGTTTCCTTAGATCTTTTTTCCTCATAAAGACTTCTATTGGTTGTTTCCTCCTCTACCAATTGTAAGTCCCTCTCCATTGCTCCTTTCTAGAAAAAAATATTTACAAATTTCTCTTTGTTCCATTTCATCATCTCCACTATCATAAATCTTATTTTCAAGTGTGAAGGAAATACTGTTTGCATCCTTTACACTCCATTTTCCACCATTCACAAAAGTTTCTTCAAAAATTGGCTTTTCAAATCACATGAACTCCAATTTGAAGGGAAACCCCTTCATTCTAAACTTCCAACCACATCAGCCAATGATTTGACACTACAAAGGGTGAAACTTTAGAAGAAAAACTAGACTAGTGTAGAGTCCATTTTGAATTAATGAGAAATCTCTCTAGGTGCACTTTGATACACACTTCGTTAATCCAACTATTATTCCAAGTGAACTAACAATTTACTCGGTAATGCTAATTGAATGATTAATAGAGAGTAAACGGAAATACATAACAACAATAAAATATATTAATCACTCATCACAATGCTCAAAGAATATGTTGCGTATTCCTTCATTCATCGTATATGCAATAATCACAAGATACAAAATGCATGTAGTCCCCGACTACAAGTGCAAACATGAAATATATAGCAAGTCGACATTGGTTGAGAATGCCAACTATCGGTAGCTATCAAGTAACAACCAACCAATGATCGAGGACTAATTACATATTAACACATTCATTTATTTGTTCACTACATCAACTCCCTTAGAAAGAAAGTCGTCTTCTAGATGATGACAAACAAAATTGGGAGTTGTACAACTCAAGTTACAACTATTGAGAAGGGGGATGAGAGGATGTCCTTGGATGTACAGAAAATGTAGGGGCAGACATTGGTGAGCGTAGCTATCAAAGCCTATGTACCTCATTCATGCACAACCTTAACTGGTGTTCTGCTACTATTTCATGTTCTCTTGTTGCTTTCACCATCTACATAGCCTCCATTAACTAACGTCTAGTTTGTTCAATTTATTTTTCCTTCTCTGCTAGCTTGGCCTCCATGATTGTCACTTTTTTCTTAGTCTCCTTCTCCTTTGTTTCCATCTTGGCCTCCATAGTTATCACTCTAGCCCATTCATTGGCAGTGAGATATGTTTGTTGAGCCAGCTATTCTTGGAATTTCTATGTGTAATAAGCTAACTCATCTCGTACCCTCTATACTATCTGAAGGGCCTCATTCTTCTCATGTATAAGCTCATTAGTGGAGGTGGTATGATGCTTCAACTTGTAAAACACATCTCTAAAGGAAGCTTCAATACAAAACAGGGCTGAAATCACTTTAGCATCCCTCCCCCCTATTGAAGGCCTAGCATGGTGCCAAGCTGCCATCATCGCCAAAGTCTTTACTCTAGGTCATCTTAGAGAGGTGAAGCGGTGAGAAAATTCTCTTTCACACTTTTCTTATACAAATGTTAATACGCATTAGACTTCTCTTGCCACCAACAAAAACTATCCTATGTCGAGTCGTTTGGATATATCTCCAACTTCCTGCATCACCGCCATCATCGACTGGAGGTCCTATATGTATCCTTGGATTGTACCAAGTGGATCTATCTCACCAAGCTTGGTGATCTCAATGATTAACCCCTCGGGCCCACTTGACTCATCCTCCTCATCCTCATCCTTTCCCTATGGTTTAGGCAGTGGCAACTCTTATGTAGTCAAAGGTGGATGAGGTACCTGAGGGGGTCCCTCACTCTCTTGAGTGTGCATAACATCTAGTGGGTTTACATGTGAAGGAATAGGTTTCGTACCCTCAATGACCATGATTGACTAATCAATGTCCTATTGCTTGATTCCCTCGACCACGAATCCAGGAGAAATCAATGAAAGGAATGTTGGTACCTACACTAGCATCCCTAGTAAATCTAACCGGTGATCAATCTGTGTGACATAGTTTGGCACAGGGATATCCCCTAGCAAAGAAACCTCAAGGGGGTGGAGTAGGTCCCATTGGAAAAGTAATTGGCAATGTTGGCACTATTCCTAGTAGCCCCAGTGACAATGTTGTTAGTGGAACTAGTAGTGTGGCTAGTGGTCCTAACAGTCTTAGTAGTGTGATTGACAGTCCTAGCAATGTGATTGGTAGTCTTGGTAATGTGATTGGAAGTCCTAATTGTGTGACTAATAGTATGGTTATTGTTGGCAGCATGGTTGGCAGTGGCGGTGGCACTGCTATAGTAGTCTCACCGATTGGTATCGCCTCATCTATAGCCATCTCTGGAAATGACTGTGTATTGGTAGAAAGTGATACCTCCTCCTCCGTCGGTGTGGTGGCCGATGTGGAGGACAACAACTCTATGGGAATGCCATCTTCAACACTTTCTCCTCCATCACTCGATGCATCCCTTTGCTTCCTTTTCTTTCTTGTCGGTTGAGTTGTCTCCTCTCCCCCCGATACTTGCATATTGAGGGTGGTCAGTTAAATGTTGTCAGCCATGAAGGATCTAGCTGAGCTACTAGCTAAAACTTCCCCCACTTCTCAACAAGAACCTGGGTATGGACGACATCAAGGAAGAGGGTGATGGCATGTTGTGTCATATAAAATGCCTTGTGCCCAGTTGTAGACTATACCAATGCTCAACCCAATCATATAGTCAATCATCCAAATGGATACATTGGATGCACTACTCACACTGTTAGTCTACACTTGATTAAATCCATGATGCATTTCCATTTCAGTGTAGCCAATTTTTTTCCTTAGGCCCCTATTTCCCGCACTCCATATATTGTCCTTCTCTTGTTGCGAATAAATTGGGTCAATAGAATCTCTTAATGGATGCTTCTTTATTTTGTCGGTTGAGTTTCCTTGTCAGCTTACACACGACAATACTTGTGGCAGGTATACCAAATACTCTGCTAAAATCTATTAGCCAAAAGGAGATGGTTACCTAATAGCCTCGACAATCAATGACAGATTTGTGAGAATGCTTGCAATATTTTCTTATCATTGTCTACAAGTAAGGCTCAAATTCTTGGGAGTTAAAGAAAGAAAGCTACACAACTTTGTTTACCCTTGCATGTCTCAATGCTCTCTTCAATACATAATCATCTTGGTTACTCTACCACCATGTTTTGCATTTGGTGTTAGTAAGACTTTCCCATGTTATTGTATCTAGTAAAGTTTCATCATCTTTCCCCTTGTTGGCATTTCCTAAAGCAATGCAAGGCCTGTAATGTTGCCTTGTTCTCTTCCCCTTACTACTGCTAGCATCCATGGTTGGTAAATTTCCTTGCAACCAATATACTATTGAAGGTGCACGATTAAATTTGAATACACTATGCCTTCTTAGAAAATGATTGTCATAACCATTTGGTAGTGTTGATAGCCATGAGTTGCAAGAGTAGAAAGAATTATGCCGCCAAATTATGAATAATTGCCACCAAAATTGCAAGGTCGTGTAAATTGGAGTACTCTAAGCATTCAATTGTGGATAGGAGGGATGTACTTTGCTAGAGGATAGTTGCCATACTTTACAGTTGTGAGATCCCTTAAGTGATGTATGTACGACCAAGGTAAGGAAGACAATCTGTACTATGCAAGGTTTTAAGGGTTGTACAATTGGAGGGACTTGTGCAAGCCGCTAGAGATGAGCACCCAAGGAAGGAGGCACTGTCCAAGCAGGTGACAATTTGCACCCATGGGTATGATGGGCATTTGATTGCTGGTACAACCGTATCCGTCATATTTGTTGATAACAGTATGCTTCTATTTGTTAGATATTGTAGAGTTGCCAAAGCAGCATCATATCTGTCAGAGTCCATAGAAAGTGGAAAAAAAAATTCTCCGCATCTCCTCTCACACCAAAATAATTTTACTCCCTCAAATGTTCGATAATAAAAAAGTTGCGAAAATCATGCCTTCCTTTAAATCCGTTAACTTTAAAAGACCAATATTTTTATTATTTTAGTTATATTATAATATATATTATATTACTATTTATATTGAATAGATATTAATATATTATATTATATCTATATTAATATTATATTATATATGAATATTATTAATAATATATTATATAAATATAATATAATATTATTTTAAAATAAATCATATAATATATTATATTAGGATATATATAATATTGTTAATATTAATATTATATTATATATTATATATAAATATTATTATATTAAAATAAACTATATAATCTATTATTATATATTAATATTATATATAACAATTGGATAATATAATATAATTTATTAAAGTATATATATAGATTACATAATAATATTATATATAATAATTAAATAATATGATATAATTTATTAATTTTCTTTACTATAATATTATTTATAATATATATATATTATATAAAAAATATATAATATTATTAATTATTAATTATTATATATAATATTATTATGTAATATATATATATACTTAATAAATTAGATTATATTATCTAATTGTTATATATAATATTAATATATAATAATAGATTATATAGTTTATTTTAATATAATAATATTTATATATAATATATAATATAATATTAATATTAACAATATTATATATATCCTAATATGGTTTATTTTAAAACAATATTATATTATATATATAATATTGTTAATATTATTTTATTTTTTTTACCCGAAGCTATGAATCAATGAGGTCACAAACAGGGGACCTCATCCCCAATTGAAACATTCAACAATTACACCCCAATGGGGTTTGAACCTTGATGGCAAGATCAACACCACAACAACTTAACCATCATACCATGCCACTATTGGCATATTGTTAATATTAAAATATTATATTATATTTATATAATATATTATTAATAATATTCATATATAATATTATATTAATATAGATATAATATATTAATATCTATTCAATATAAATAGTAATATAATATATATTATAATATAACTAAAGTAAAAATATTGGTCTTTTAAAGTTAACTGATTTAAAGGAAGGCATGATTTTTGCAACTTTTTTATTACGGACATTTGAGGGAGTAAAATTATTTTGGTGCGAGGGGAGACGTGGAGAGTTTTTTTTTCCCACTTTCTACGAACTATGACAGACATGATGCTGCTTTGACAACTCTATGTTATTTGACAAATACATGCAGATCGTTATTAGCAAATATGACGAATACGACTATACCAACGATCGAATGCCCATCATACCCATGGGTGCAAATTGTCACCTGCATAAGCAGTGCGAAGGAAGGATGTCTTGTGCTAGTCAAAGGCCATACATTGAGTCCAAACTCAAGTCGTATGCTCAATGTAATTTTCCCAAGTCATACATTGATGCCAAGGAGGATGCGTCGTATGGTGAAGAGGTACAATTGTATGTAAGGGTTTGAACTAGTATTGGAGGTCGTACACCCAAACACCACCACACCACAATATTAATTTTTTGTATGGCAAGAGAGAGTGCAATGTACGAATAACATAGATTGTATGATCAAATTCCACCATATGCCAACCGACAATCTCAATGGGATTCGTACATTGTTGAAGTACCAAAACTGTATGCTGAATTTTTTTACCAAGGGATACCATATGGTTGAACATAAATGTTGTACCAGTGTTGAAGGTTGTATAATGATGTGGTGAGAAGGTTGTACGATGGAAGCCAAAGGCTACAAATGAAACCTTGTCCTAAGTGTTTGCAGAGGTCGCCTTCTCTTAGAGAATTTTTTCCAAATTGCTCTTGGTGGTATGTAAGAGTGGGATGCCACTACTTTATAATGAAACCTTTTATAATTTTTGGGCCATACTTTTCTTTTTTTCTTTTTTATTTTATAATCGACCTTTTTAATATAACTGGTATATGGCCACACTTTATATTTTTTAATCATCAATAATTTAATAATTGTCGCCTTTAATAAATTAATAATCCTTGATTTTGCATTTTTACTATTCTTTAGCTTTAATAATTCAATTTTTCCCAACCTTAATATTTTAATACTTTTCCTTGATAATTTCCACTTCTTTTTTTTGTTTTCCAATTCTTGAACTTTAATAATTTTTTTCTTTTTATTTCTATCTTCTCATTTCCACTTTTTTCTTTTTTGTCCTATTCGCTCAAATTTTGTTTGAAATTTTAAGTCAAACCTTAACCTCAAGTCTAAGAATTCAGATTGAGTAAAAGATTCATATAAGTCGATAATTTAATAAATTTTTTATTTTTATTTCTATCTTCTTCTCATTTCCACTTTTTTCTTTTTTGTCTTATTTGCTCAAATTTTGTTTGAAATTTTTATGTTAATAATTTTTTTCTTTTTATTTCTATCTTCTCATTTCTACTTTTTTCTTTTTTGTCCTATTCACTCAAATTTTGCTTGAAATTTTATTTTTGAAGCTTGATCTCATATACCAATTAATTCTGGTTTTTTCTAATTTGCATTCCCATACCTTGTTCCAAGGTATATTATTTCTGAGGCTGGATGGTGTTTTTGAAATAACCATGACCTTTTGTAATATTCAAATTCACATGTTCCAACGTATTTGAGATTAATTTTTTTTTGTAATAATGGTGGATTTTTCATACCTTTATAATTTTGGTTGTCATTGATATAGATTCCTCCTCTTTGTTGCTACCATTTCACTTCATCTCCCTCAACTGTCGGTGGTGTTGTTGGATTATGTACTATGTGCCATAATTTGTTAGAAGTTGATAATGGAGGTGTCTTCATTTTATGGTCTATTGTCCATTGAATTACATCTTCATTGTATCTGTCATGTTTTGCTACAAAGTAGTGTTTGCCATTAACACTAGTTGTAGGTTAGGGCCTTCTTCCTCCCAATCTTCTAAATTTTCTTCTACATTCCATTCTTCAATGGTCTTCCTCTTCTTCTGATCTTCGTCCAATTTGTAGCCATTGTATCCTCTTCTTAGTCTTGAATATGGTGCTTGTAGGTTCCATCTACCATGTAGTTCGATCCATTTTGCAGGTGGTCCAAAGAGTACATTAGTTAAGTTGCAATGGCTTCTAGGTACTGTCACACCTTTAGGTTCTTGTAGAATAGGTTTCACTATTACACCTTCGGGTCTTTCTAGTCCTTCTAGTACTTGTATGGTAGGTTTCTCATTTTCCATCTAGTCCACCATGTTGATTTTAATTGGTCTCTCCTTGTATGGCTTTAATTTTGATCTTTTATACTATCTTTTAGTATGGTGTTGTCCAAATTCTCTAGTTTGATAGCCCTATTATCAAATATTTCTCATATTTCAAAGGGATTGAGCCATCTCACTCTGAACTTACCTAGTTTTAATTCGTTACGATTGTTATACTTCAAAATTAACTGCCTTGGCTAGAAGTTTTCTTGTTAGATATTTTTTTGTGCCAATACTTCCTTCTTTTTTGTATCACCTCCATTGTCCATTGGGCGAGTACTCTTCATTCATCTAGTTTTTTTAATTGGAACAATCGTTACTTCAAACTTTACATGCCGCCTAGATGATTCTTGACAACAATCCTTAGGCGCGGTACCATATACTTAGTGAGGACTACAATTTCCTAACTATACATCAAGTGGAATGGTGTGTGGCCTATCGTCACTTTATATGTTGTACGATAAGCCCATACTATGACTAACAATTTCTCTTCCTAGTCAGCTTCTTTGATGTTGCATGACTTATATATGGATGATGGAGATGAGTACTTTATTTGTGGACTTTGCATGTCCATTCGCTCTAAAGTAGTACGAGCTTGATAGGTTATGAAAAATGGGAACTTCATCATCATTGGGAGAATGGCATGGTTCACAAAGTGCCCTCCCCTATCATAGGTGATCTATATTGGAATGTCGTACCTCATGACAATCTACTTGTATATGAATCTAGCCGTACTAGTTGCAATATTGTCTGGCAGTGCTCGAGTCACTGCCCATTTTGTTAGGTTCTATGTGGCAATGACTATGTATCTGCATCATTGTAGTTGGGTGACTTTCAGTGGACCGATGAAATCAAGTCCCCACCTCTCGAAGAGTTATTGTGGTTGAGATGGGAACAACATCATGTAATCCCTCTTCAATGGTTTTCCAACTCTCTAGCAAGTATCACATCCCACCACCCATTCTT